>AYEL01086381.1:0-20822 GCA_000484575.1 Olivierus martensii
TTTGTTCAATAATTTTTGTGTTTTTAATTTGGTTGTGAAGGTGGCATTCCTTCGGACAGGGTGCGTCTTCTTTTTCAGTCATTTTTTTTGTTACTTGAACTTTGAACCCGGGGAGAAGGAATGCACGAGGCGTTCATGTAGGGTGTCAGTGAGATGGAATGCACGAGGCATCCATGTCGTTGTAAAACACGCTAGATATCAATTAAAGCTTCTTTTTTGTTAGTCTACTTTCGAGTAAAGTTTTTGATTCAACGATCATACACACACACAGAATTAATAAATGAAATCAATGCATGAAGTAATTTTTCAATTAAAAAAATTCTTCCTAGGAACAATACAATAAAATAATCAATTATCGGTAAATATAGTAAACAATATCATAGCATTACGAATTTCAATGTTTCTTCAAGTAAATCTTTTTCAAATCGAAGTGTGGAAAGACATATAGACTCGTAAATTCATGAACCTTCTGGAAATTATGAGGGTTATATTAAAGAACAACCGTCCGAGTGAAATTGTAGAAGAAATCAACCTGAAAATAATAAATATAATCAGGGCAGGTTCCATAGTTGACGCGCGAGGCAACAGTTTCAGGCGTCAGGTTGATATAGGTGCCAAAGTGAATTGTAAATATTAAAGAATGAAGATGAAGCCGATATATCAGTAATTGATTTAAAAGAAGAACTTGCAAATTTATGTCTTATTTTACCAAATGAGATAAAAAATATTCAAGACATATTAAATTTTATATGTAAATTTGATTTTGAATGCATATTTCGAAACGTTGTTGTAACACTAAAATTTTGTTAACACTACCTAACTATGGCTGCAGCTGAACGCATTTTCTTAAACTGAAAATTTTAAAAAATTATTTATGAACAACAACAACTCAAGACCGACTTAGCAATAATTTTTATAGCGAAAACGATATTTAAAACAATAAATTATAAAGAAGCAATCAAGCAATTTGCTGCAATAAAAGCTCGAAGAATAATTTAGAACAAATTATATTCAATTTTTCTGATTTTTTAACTATTGCAATGTTCAAACTATATTATAAAACATTCTTGTTTAATACAAATTATTTTTAAAATGTCTGTTATTCTATTAAGTAGTCTATTATTCATTACTTAAAAGGGATCTTCACGATTTTAAGAATTTGATTTCTGAAAATGCATAGCACCATTCGATAGAGCACCTTGAAAAACCTCTAATCAGACAACATCTACCAGCGGTCGGACCGCTGATGAAACGAACGCTACAGAAATTCAAAGTTCACAGAATAACTAGCATTATATCATTTTCAACACACACACTCGTAGTACATGCTTAATGGTAACTATTGTATAGGCTTACCTTAAAGATGATTGTGCGATTCAGACAAAACTGGGAGGAACAGTGAGCACATTTGAAGAAAGGTAAAGATGGACAATTGAATTCGTGAGTCGGCCGGATTGGCCGCGTGGAAACGCTTCGGCTTTCCACTCTGGAGGACCCGGGTTCGAGTCTCGGGTCCCACCCCTTGAAAATATTTATCATGGGGTCCGGGACCGGCCCGTCGATCCCCGTCCTCTACAATCCGGCTGACCCCTCCGCAGGGGTGGGCAGCCTGTGGAAGGGCTTGTTTCGCCTCGCCACTTAGTATTCTCCCTGAATGGAAAGTGGCGTCATCTGTTAACAAAAAAAAAAAAAATTGGATTCGTGACATGTTTCACAAATATTGAAATCAGTGGCGGAACTACAATTCGCCGGACCCTGCAACGTGGGGAAGCCCAGAATTATAAGGGGCCTAAATCCTCTTTGTCTATACTTTCTTTACTTTTTTTTATATTATCAACATAATACAATAGAAATTAAATGCACATGAAAAAAGTGTAACATTCAATGAATCAGAGTAGTGCGGCGGTAGGAGCAATAGCCAAAAATATAGAAAAAGAGGTATGATTAGAGATTTTTCAAATTTAAAATCCAGGAGGAAGAATTTTAAATATATTTTCTTTTGATAATTTTCAATTGTGTTTTAAATGAAGCAATTTTATTATTTTTTGTTATTTTCCAATAAATATATCTAGATAATTTTTTTTACATTCATCTAATATTTTGCGGGCGATTCCTATCAGTCCGCCACTGATAGAAATCGAAATAATCAACAGCGTAATGAATGTTTCAAGTCGCGGTCAAAATATTCAGTTTTGTAAAAAGAGTATCGGATCATGTTTTTGAAAATTAGAGATGTAAATTGGGAGTGAACGAATTTTTTCAATTTCAATACTTGTGAAGCATGTCAACCCGATAGTCCATCTTTATCTTTCTTCAATGTTATCACTATTCATCCCATTGGTGGCTGGATAGCCGAGTGGTAACGCTGTCGGTATGCCACGCAGAAGGACCCGGGTTCGCGTCCCGAGTCTGGTAACTCCTAAAAAATTTTTTCCGGGATGCTGGGTCCGACCCGGAGTTCCCTATCCTTCTCCATCCGGGTCTTTCTCCACTGATGTGGGTGCAGTCCGTGGTTGGAACTGGCCCTGCCCCTTAGTAATTCCGCTGATTGGAAAGGGGCGTAAAATATGCAAAAAATAAAAAACTATTCCTCCTATTTTTGTCTGAATCACACTATCATCCTTAAGGTGCACAATAGTTACAATTAAACACATACTATGTCCGTTGAAAATAATATAATACCAATTATTCCGTGAACTTTGAACTTCTGTAACTTTCGTCTCATCAGCGGTCCGCCGATAAATGTTGATTGTTTAGTGGTTTCTTAAATTACTCTATCGAATGATGCTATACATTTTCAGAAATCAAATTCACAAAATCGTAAGGGTCCCTTGTTAGAATTTTTCAAAAAATTTTAAAAGTTGCTGTTTTTAAAACTTGCCTCAGGCGCCACAATTAGTCGGTCCGGCCCTGAATATAATACTTAATATAATGTATGATGTATCTGTTTTCAACCTTAGTTTTCAAACTATGCCTGGGCAACGTGCACACACTTTACTAATATATGATATATATACAAACATATTCAGTGGCACATATTTATTTATTTATGCATTAGACTATATATTAATATATATACAGTAGATTCCGCTTAATTGGGACACGTCGGGACTAAGCCATTTTGTCCCAATTAAAGCGGCTGTCCCAATTAAACGAAGTAATGATAAATTCAAATTTTGATCCAATTAAGTGGCTATCCCAATTAAACGAAGTAATAATAAATTCTAAATCAATTAAGCGGCTGTCCCAATTAAACGAAGTAGTAATAAATTCTAAAAATAAAATATGAACCATTTTGTCCCAATTAAACGAAGTAATAATAAATTCTAAAATAAAATATGTAATTCTTGTAGGTAAAAAGTAATAATTAGGTACCTATTTTAATAAATCATTAAAATAAGTACCTAATTATTAGTTTCTTATCGATCTCCTCTGACTTCAACACTGGGCTGCTGATATTCACGCTTCGCCCGCTAACTATAGAAATCCATTGATCTAATGTTTCTTCAACTATTAAATGGCTGGCTTTTAATTTCATCCAGAAAAGCAATTTTACTTGAAAGTGTAAAATCCTTTCTTGGCATCTTGGCAATATTTAAAAATTTTAAATAAAATCAACACTGTAAATGAATATCGCTAGATATCAGCAATGAAATTTTATTTGAAAGTGTAAAATCATTTCTTGGCATCTTGGCAAAGATAAAAATTTTAAATAAAATCGACACTGTAAATGAATATCGCTAGGTACCTAACAATAGACTCTTAAGTAGACGCACACTTGCCAGACTGACGACGATAGATAACCGGTTCTCATCACGCTAGTATTGCCGAATACAATATTGTTATGCATTATTTATCAATGATGATATTTACTTATAATTTTACTAAAGAATGGACATTAGTGCGGCGACAGTGTACCGACGATGTGTAGGTAATAAGACGATAAGAAACGACCCGCTCCATTGTGTTAGTCTGTATTGTCTTGTAGAAAGGTTTAACCTGAAAAATTACTAGTATAATAAAATGTTATAATTTTTATATAAGGAATTTTTTAAGAAAGCACACAAGTATTAGTGTATGTAGTGTTGCCATACTTTGGAAAAATCCCTAAAATATATCAAAAATTGAAAATTCCTTTCCTGCTACTGTCCCAATTAAGCGAAAAGTTGTCCCAATTAAGCGTTTAAATTATGTATTAGTTTATTAGTTTGGTTTCCGTTCTTTGAGATTTGTCCCAATTAACCGGTGTCCTATAGATAATTAAGCGGAATCCGCTTAATTATGTATATATATAAATATAGGAATGAAAAATATATACACTATATACACCCATAAATATATATAATTTTATCCTTCCATATTTTCACAATATCAATGAATTGATTTTGGAATGCTTTAAAATGTTTTGGTAGATCTAAATGATTTATTTAAATAATATCTGTTATTCGGCAGATAGCTGCGTGGAAATGGATCCTCTAAGATGGCCTCCATTCTGAAAGATTCGGGCTCTACACCTCTAGATTTCTTCAATTGAGTTTAGTTCTGGCATAATGAAGCCGATCCTTTTACTTGATAGCTGATCCCATCATTGTAGTGAGCTTTGGAATATCCCGAAACTAATAACTACTGGATGGAAAATGACTTAATGAGAAAGATAGCGTAAAATATTCTAATGTAAATTACGGTACATTATTCATAACAACGTTTAATTACTTTATAACAAGAAAATATTTCCGCAATGCAGTTGGTTAGTAAAATCTGATATATAGAATTGTGTTTGCAGACTGTTACATTGGATAAATAATTGAATTAACGTAACATTCGATTTGATGGTACAGTATTATAAAATAATAAAAATGTGTTTAATAATCTTCATATGCATTTGCTGCATCAATAAATAACATCAAAGAGAAATTAAATTGAACATTGATTGAAATATACGCTGTATAATAATTGTGCAGTAAACTAATATAATCAAGATTAAATTATATACAAGTAGAAATAATTTTAATTAAGTTGTATATTAATAGAAATTATTATGAAATGTTATTAAGCATATTTTTTTATTATATATTAATAATAAAAATCAACAAATTTTAATATTCGTTATCAAATATTATACAGTTGTTGATCAACGATGTTGTTGATATACATTTATAGAGGGCATTGACTATTCAACACGTGGTAGTCTTTTTATTCTTGACGTGCTACCTATCTTTGTTTGGTTTTATTTTTTCTACTTTATTTTTTCGCTCCTGGATAAATCTCGAGTGTTGTTCAACATAGTGCAGAATAATAATTTTATGTCGACGACTAGAAACGATTTCCATTTCAATTCTTAATTTTCAACTCATTATTGCATTCAGTTCGTGTATAGTGTCATCCACATAATCTCAGGTGTACTCGTTTTTATTAGCAGAGATCTAGCATTTTATGGAATTATAGGTATGTTCTGCAGTGTGAAATATTATTTAAATATTGCCTTTCTCTTAAAAAATTAATCGAAAGCTGAAATGCATATTCTTGAAAGAAGTTAATCAGGTTCGCTAAAATTGTTACAATGCCAGTTTCAATCTTCCTGGCATTGCTCTAGATTGAAGATTTGTAAAATTTAAGTCCTCCCCGTTTGTTAAGAATTCTAGACTCCATATTACTACCAATATCATTTGAGATTGCTAAAAGCGATTTAACATTTATTATTATTTATTTCTATTTACCATCAACTTACCTTAGGTTAACGATCTTTCGATCGTTAACCTAAGGTAAGTTGATGGTAACCAAATTCATTTAAAAATTTTTTTCTTGCAATCTTGTAATAATTCAACATTTTCAATTGCAAATTTTTCAGTTGTTAAGTATTATCATTTTATTCAGTTTTGTTAAATATATTATCACTGTGATAATAGCAATATATCTAGCAGAATATTTTTTAAATGGTGTTTAAAAAAATCCATATGATTTTCCAGTAAAAATTAAGTTTGAATAATTTTAAATTATATATTATTTTTAGTACAAACTGTAAATTTATATTGCTAATTTGTTATGAATATTAAATATTAGATACAAGAGTAGTATATATATATATACAAGGTGAAGAACAAAATCAAACCACAAATTTATATCAAAATAATGAAAAAATTCTTATAAAAATTCTTAAATGAGGCTTAAAACTACCTCATTTAAGAAACATAGGCATATTTTATAGTAATGCTTTTTCAAAAATCATAAAGGAAATGTTATTTAATTAATGAAATAAATTTGAATTATGGTGTCAGTTTTGCTTTTTTTAAATTTATTTCATTAAACACTTTTCTTTATGATCTTTTAAAAAGCATTATTGGAAAATATTTTTTTTTCTCTTAAATGCAGCATTTTTGGGAATATGTTTATAAGAACTTTTTCATTATTTTGATGTAAGAAATTCCTGGTTTCATTTTGTGTCAACCATTAAGGCCTGGTTTATAGTAAGAAACTGATGACAGAAATGCAGCTGCAGTTGAAATTGCTGAAAAGAGAATTTCTGTCTTCAGTGACTGATTTACAAAGACTGTTTTTATCAAAGCAATTCCAGTTTGTTGTTAATCATCAACTCAGAAGGATGTTTCATTGTTTGTATAGTTTTCATTATGTTTTCATCCTCAGAAGATATGATATTGCAGTATATGTTGTGAAGAAAAGACTGCAAAAATGTTTATAAAGATGTTATAGTATTCACCCCCTATAATATGAATTCAAACCAGAATCAATGGCTACAATCCACTGGATCCCACAATGCAAGTGGGCCCAAATCCTTTGTCTGTACTTTCTTTACCCTTGTTTAAATTAACAACATAATATAATAAAAATTAAATCCATCATGAAAAGAGTGAAACATTTATATGAATCATATCAGTGCGGCAGTAGGAGCGGTAGCCAAAACTATGGAAATAAAAGATATAATTAGAGGTTTTGCAAATTTAAAATCCAGGAGGAAAAATTTTAAATATATTTTATTTTGATAATTTTCAATTATGTCTTAAATGATGCAATTTTGATCTTTTTTGTTGTTTTCTAATAAAAATATCTAGATAAAATTTTTTTTCATGGTAGGGATTCAAATAATGTTTTTTGGGGAGGCCAAAAATTTTAAGTTCTGCCACTAGTACTATAAAAAATTTGGAAAATTATCTGGATAAAATTTATCAATTATTTTCAAATAAGTATAAGTAATTATGACTTCCTTTTGAATTTAGTAATTCCAAGTATTGGGAAAAGAATAACCAACATACTTTAAAATAAAATATCTGTATTCTCCTGTTAATTTAAATTCTTCTGTTTACAACTGAAAAAACATGGCATGAAGTTTCTTATTAGAGTACTCTTTGCACATATGATTACACAAACACAGGTAACTTTTAATAAATTGCGAGAATTTAACATTTTGTTGCTGTTCTGACACCATAATAATATAGTAGTTTGAGAAAATACACCCTATCAAACAGTTCTCAACAGCAACTGGGTGACAAGTTTACATGTTGCAACTGAAGCAACTCGAGTTTTCCATGTTGCTTGTCAGTCGCATTGGTATCACCTTGGACTTGCCCAATATAAACATAAAAATTTAACTCTAAGTTTTTACAGAGCAATTTCAGTTGCAGTTGCACATCTGTCATCAACTTGCTATCTGTATAAATGCATCATAAGAGATTTGTGAGTGTACAAATGATTGCTACTAAACAATCATTCTAACATGACAAAAAAGTTAGCATTTTATTATAAAGATTGCCAAAACCAAAAATACAAGGTGTCTGAAAAATAATGGTGAATTTAATGTGAATTTATGTGACAAGAAATGTTATGCAATATGCTCAGAAATATTTTATTGCAGTTAATAATGAGCATTTTTTTTTTTTTTTGAAAAGCATTACAATGTTTTATATGTGTGGGCTATTAATAGCATGGTGCACATTGAAATGATCAATTTTTGTCCATGCTCAAGCAGGAATGTATGGAGTAATGTCTACAATTGCTGAAATGATTCCTTTCTTCAGATGGATAATATCCTGAATCTTTTCACAGTGTTTTCATATGAACAATAAAAAGAAATCTAATGGGACAAAGTCTGGGTTTTGTGGAAGCCAAGGAATGGGTCTATTTTGTCCATTCCATAGTCCAGGAAAAGAATGTTTAACACATTCTACTCAATCATTGCAAAGTGTATTGGTGCACCATCCTGTTGAAAGATTATGCCATCAGAATCTTCCATATCCCTATTTGGGGAAACAAAAAATGCTATAGCATTTTGAGATAAAGACTGTTATTGATATTATATTCTGTAAAGGAAAAGAGCAAAAATCTTGCATTTAAACTACACCAAACATTGACCTTTAGAAAGTCTCTAATGTGCTCATTTATCATGATAGGATTAGCAGCCCATATCTAGCAATTGTGATAATTTACATATCCCTGATATGGAATGTTACCTCATCTAAGAACAAGATCAGTTTAAAAAACCTGGCTCTTTGTTGCATGTATGTATATAAAATATGTTGACAGCAAAAATTCCATTCTTATAAATTAATATTTTCCTTACTTTTCATTCTAGTCATTGGGTTGGATCATAAACAGTAGTTGAATTTGTAAGAAAACAGCTGTAGCATTTTCTGCATGATATTATGTACAGTCAATTTCAGGAGACCCACTTGTTTACTACATCTGCAAATATGATTGTTCATCAATACATCTGCAAATATGATCATTCTGATCATCAACTGGCAGTACACCAGAAAATGTCACTTAAAGTATGAGATGAAATTCTGGAAGATTGTAGGCAGATCATTAAAGACTTTGTGATATTGTAGTACTATTGTATGATGTGTCAGCAGATTTTAATCCAAAAAATTAAACATGAGAAGGATTGTGATATATTTTATGCCATGATTGCTGAGTGATGAGCAGAAACAGTATTGCATGCAAGTCTGCATGGAATTTCAACAACAATTTCAAGATGACTCAGATTTTTTTCCAAGATCATTATTGGTGATTAAAGTTGGATTTATGGGTATGGTCCCAAAATTAAGAGCAATCATCTCAGTGGGAGAGTTCATCTTATTCCGGCTGAAGAAAGACCAACAAGTTAAGATCAATGTCAAATTTATGTTTATTTGTTTTTTGATATTGATAGGATTATCCATAAGGAGTTCATCCCTATGGATCAGATCATAAATGCAGAATTTTATTGAGAGTTCTTAAGGCAGTTGAGGAAGTATGTTAGGAGAAAACTTCCAGAAAAATGGTGCTTAGGAAACAGGATCATCCATCATGACAATGCAAGGCTGCTTTCATCATGCAACAATTTTTGGCAAAAAACAACATGGTGGTTGTTCTTCATCAGCCTTAATTCACAAAACTTAACTTAGCCTTAAGAACTCTCAATAAAACTCTGCATTTATGATCTGACCCATAGGTATGAACTCCTTATGGATAATCCTATCAATATCAAAAAACAAATAAACATAGATTTGACATTGATCTTAACTTGTTGGTCTTTCTTCAGCTAAAATAAGATGAACTCTTCCACTGAGATGATTGCTCTTAGTTTTGGAATCATACCCAGAAATCCAACTTTAATCACCAGTGATGATCTTGGAAAGAAAATCTGAGTCATCAACAACAATTTGAAGAAGTTTCTTTCGGACTTGTATGCAATGCTGTTTCTGCTCATCACTCAGCAATCATGCAACTTCTTTCTCCTCTTCAAAATGGAAATCAAGTTGTGAAGAGGCAAAGATTTGATACAACAGATGAGATTCAAGTTGGATAGCAGGCTGTGCTAAACAAACACATACACACTAAAAAGGACTTCCAGGATGCATCCATTTGTAGAAGAAATGCTGGCATTGGTGTATGCACTTCTAAGGAAACTTTTTTGAAGGTGACTGTGCTAAGATCCAAGTATGATGTAATTTTATTTATTGATGAATTTCTGGATAATACCTTGTATAATAAAAGGTTGTTTATGATGCATCTAAAATTACCATGAACAAACTTTTTATTATAAAAGATATTATCTGGAAATTCATCAAATTCATATTACAGTAGACTCAATTTTATGAACTTGTAAATCCTCCAAAAAAGTTTGTAAATGGGAATGGCATTGATTAACATTAAGGACTTTTTGGGACAACTAAATAGGACTCAATTTTATGAACTTGTATGGACCTCCAAAAAAGTTTGTAAATGGGAATGGCATTGATTAACATTAGGGACTTTTTGGGACAACTAAATAGTTCATAAATTGGAGTTCATAAAAATGCAAGTCCACTGTATATATTATATAAAATTTGATAAAACTGTCAGACATTTCTGTTTCATGTAATCAGATTTCATATACTATATAGGTGATAAAAAAACTCTACCATCAAACTTTGAGGTGATAGAATGGGGCAAAACAAGCACTTCTTGTTCTCTCAATATATTTTCTCTGGGGTGTAGATTTTGAGCAATGCACCTTAGTAAAAATTCTGAAGTAAAAGTGGAGTTAGTGAACTATTGATTGATGTAGTCAAACTGTAAGATGTAGAGCCCTGGCTGGGAAAGCATATTATCAAAAACAGGGAGAGGAGGAGGTTATCACTTAACACATTACTTAAAAGTTTTGCCACTTATACATTAAATATTAAATACCACTGAAAATACTGGTTTCAAATAGATGTTTTGCTTATAGGGTTATTTCTAGTGAAAACTTTTTCACATTTTAGAAGTAAATGTACATGTGTAGATTAAAGATCAAATGCAAAAATTTGGTCATCTGTTTTGAAGCAAATTATAAGTAATGTTTCAGATTACTTTGACAAGGAAAAAAGTAAAAAAAGTTAATTGTTGATATGGATAAAGTTGTAGAACAAACTTCAGCAGCAACTGGAGTATCTTTATCAACTGTCAAACGAATAAGAGCTGAAAAAAAAAGAATATTGACAAAGAAAACCCTTTTATCTTACCCATAAAAATGAAGCAAGTTTTAAATCCAAAAATTGTATTTGATGATCTCAATAAAGCACTGTTTCAAAGAATTGTGCACAATTATTATAGTGAAAGAAAAGAAGTTCCAACTGTGACCAAGTTGGTTAGTGAAATGAAAATAATTTAACAAAAATTCTGAATCAAAAACTCCTAGAACTGGACTACAGTGATAGTACCTATGCAATCTTATTGTGCCATATTGTTCCTTGATTGAAAAGAGGCAATGCAGCATGGAATAATAATGCACAGTAATATGATATTTAAGGTCAACAAAAAAATATGCATTACATAAATAAAAAAATATGAAGTTTTAATAACTTAAACTAATATGTCTGAACTTGTAATTTACAAATGATGATCATACTCTATATCTGAAAAAATAAATAAATAAAATGTGGAGAATATTTTATTTATTACTGTGGAGGAGGAACATAAGTTTAGTTTAAAAAAACTATAGAGAACCTCAAAAAAAATCTTTATTCTAGTTCAAAAAATTGATGATAAGCAACTGATTTTGATCAAATTATATAGAATTTTTGTGTTTTATATAATGTATTTTTCATAGCTTTATTTCAGAATAACATGGACAGTTTTAAAAAGGGATGGTTTACTGAATTAGGAACAGCAGAAGGAGGCCATGTATTATCATTAGCTGTAGAAAAAGTGCTTCATCATGAACAATCAAAATATCAAGATATATTAGTATTTAAAAGGTTTGATTTATGAAATTATTTTGAAAATAAACAATTTTTATAACTAGATAATTCTTATGATTTTTAAATGACCGTATATACTCGTGTATAAGCCGAGGTTTTTTTCTCAAAAAAATTTTCTGAAGTGGGGGGGTCGGCTTATACAAGGGTCTAAAAAATCTACTTTTTTTTGGCTGGAGAAATTGAAGTAATATAGGTTATTGAACGTCTCCTGAAGATCAGGAAGGAAATTTTGCAATAATCGTATCTCCCAAAGACCAGGAAGGAAATTTTGCAATAATTCATTTAATACAATACCAGGTAAAATTTCTTATCCCGAAGCGATCGAGCGCGTCGCGACACTGCGCTGCCCGATATGACGTGACGCGAAAATTCGACAATCGATCGAGAATCTTACCTAGGATTCATTTTTGAGTGAAAAATATATTTATATTTCATTATTATAAATTAATATTTTAATCCATTCGCTAGTAATCCATAAATGCTTATTATATTTAACTCATCCATGATTTAATTAAAGTAGATTAAAAAGTAACTAAAATAATATTTAAAATAACAAAAAAATAATAATTATTTAAAATTTGTACTGAAAAATAACTTTATCAAAAAAGTTCATCGTATACAAAATCAAAACTTTGAAATCGCACGTTTAACGTCTAGAAATCACGTTGCACACGTCATCCTAACGGTGTATGACGTCATCGTTAGGATGATCTACTCATTTTAAAATACGATCAAAGATTTGAATATGATAACTCAACTTCAACTAGACAAAATACAGTACAATGTAAGGGAAACGAAACTTCGAACGGTCTCTTGGGAACCGTGTGACGTAGACGTATTCCATTAGAATTTTTACTGTGATACTTAAATATGAAGTTTTTTAGAAAAGTAAACAGTTATTCAATAACAATAATAAAAAGAAAATATTTTTATGTAAATTATAAAAATTTATTACTATTCGTTAACTTGATATTTTCTGAAGCTATGTCATTCTCAGATATCAATCTCACTTCGGAGTAAAATTTTACTTTACCTGCTGCGATCGAGCGTGTCGCGCCGCCGAATTCAACCTGCATTTACTGTATATAAATGCATCAGATAGGGGACTCTGCGCTGCCTGATGTGCCGCGATGCAGAAATTCTCAACAATCATCCAAGAATCTTAAGTAGGTGCACTGTGTTGGATCACTTTAGCTGAATTATTGTCGAGAATTTCTGCGTCGCAGCCCAGCGTGGCTTCGCCTATCAGATGCACTTATACAAACGCAGGTTGGAGTCGGCGGCACGACGCGCTCGATCGCTTCGGGTAGTGTAAAATTTTACATTTTAAATTATATATTGGTGTTTGTATTATAAAATTTATTTTATATGTATATATTTAAAGTTTCAAAAAAATATTTATTTTGGCAAATGGCATTAATATATCGATAACTAAAAATCAAAGACATCTCGCGTATAATTTATCGGTTTCAAATTTTGCAGAATTTTAATTGCTAAAGTCAGAATTTATCAGTTTCAAATTTTTTCCGAATTTTAAGTACTAAAGTCAGGGGGTAGGCTTATACACAGGTTATGCATTTTTACCGATTTTTAAACTCTGAAGTTGGGAGGTCGGCTTATACACGGATCGGCTTATATTCGAGTATATACGGTAGATTTTTTGATTATGATTTTTATAGTTAATAATGAGATTTATGTGCATACTACATGACGTAAGTTCATTGTTGCGTTATGCTTCAATAATCAAAATTAGTTAAAAATTATAATTAAAAAAATGAATTTCATTGAAATAAATCAAGATAGATTTGTTACTTTTTTAAACAGAAAGCAAAATCAATACATTCTACTATATTATTGTGAAATATGTCTTAAAACGGGTGGCCAACCAATGGTGCTTGCACCAGAAGTGGCGCATTGAACCCGAGAGAAAAATTCAAAAAAATTTTTTATACAATTTACTTATACAGTGTAACCTTATCTCGAAACCCTTTGTGAAAAAAATTTTTTTCCATGCGCTTTTGGCATTAAATAAATGTAATTTCAGTAGGTTTTGAAGAACGTATTTTCTTCAAAACCTTGCTATATCGAATTAGTTTATAATTTTTGTGCTAGAGAAATTAAAAAATACTTAAGAATTTTCCATTGCTTTTGGAGTCTAAACAAAGGATTTAAATTTAACAAAAGAATGTAAATGTGCTACCTTTAACCGGAACAGTAACTTTTTTTGTGCATGCTCGGAATACTGAATATGCCGTAAGATAGTTTCGTTTTCTGAGTTTCACTTCTAATTGTTGATAGGTTTTTGTCAATATGATCGTGATATTTTCAATCTTTGTTTTATAAGATACGGGAGCATTTAGACACTAATTTTCATGGAAAAAATTTGTCTTATACAGTATATTGAAAACTATGGTATGTATTATTGACAAAAATTTTTATTTAAAATTGAACTTTGATACCTTGAAAACTCTTTATATCAAATTTTTTTTTGTTGCTGTGAGATTTGAGATATCGAGGTTCTATTGTATATATATTACAAATCTGAAATACCTGCATGTGTGTGTTCAATTATAACACAAGAACGGCTGAATGGATTTTTATGAAACAACTTTTGTTTGTAAGAGGATTTATGCGGTAAAGTTTAAAGATAAGTATTGATTATTAGAAATTGATTTTATATATTGTAATTTACATAAATTACTTGATATCAAATACAAGTGGATTTTATATATTGTAATTTGCATAAATTACTTGATGTAAAATCTAAGATGGAAGATTAACACTATTTGAGCAACCTCATTGGGTTACAGCAATTACATGACATGTTAGCTGGCCGATATCATTGGATTACTATGATCGTATCTTTAGTAACTAAGCAGTCTCATTAGATCATAATGGCCACATGATTGTTACACTTGACCCCAATGAGACTGCTCAGTTACTAAATTAATAGCAGATATTGAATATTGTGCTGCATATTATTTCGTTAAACTATTGAACGTCAGATTTCATATTAAAAAATTTTTAAACAGTTTTTTATCTTCCTCTAATTTTTTATTGATAACTACATAGCCATAATATGCTTGTATTATCTTATTTAGCTACATAGCCATAATATGCTTAAGTTAAACTTTGATTAGGCTTAGTGACCAAGTGATGGTATGCTATTAGAGATATCTAATATATGTATATATTAATCTGTTAAATATATCCATATTACCATATATTAAAACGGCTGAAAAGGGATATAAGTTTGTATGGCACATCTTAATTAAAAACTGAAAAAATTGATGTGCGAACTATAAAAGGTTGGCCACCCCTGGTCTAAAACTTTCATAATTTTTTTATGTACAATTTATAAGATGTAATTTTCAGGACACCTTGTAGATTGTTCATAAAAAAAGCTGTACTTCAATGGAAATTCTTCTCTATACGATGTATTTTTCAGGACACCTTGTAGATTGTTCATAAAAAAAGCTGTACTTCAATGGAAATTCTTCTGAAAAATGTTAATGATAAAAATTTATTTCTTAGGACATATTTGTGTGGCAGGGGTTTTTACATTTAAGTCATATATTATTTTTGTGTTGTACCAAAAAGCATTGACAATTGGCACTACACATACTCAATCTTTTGTGTCCACTACAGGCAATTGATGAAATTTAAATTGCAATATTTTCTAAATGTCCACCATCAGCGGCAATCACATGTTGTAGTCGAAAAATGAAATTCGTTGAAATCTTTTGCAATGTGTCAATTGGAATGATCACACATGCATCGGTGATTAATTATTCAAGTTACTCAAGTGTTTTAAGATTTTTGCTGTATGCACTCTTTAAGTAGCCCCATAGAAAGAAAGTCACTAATTCAGGATTGACATGCAGTGCCACCTATTGGTGTTTTTGGTACTACACAAAAATAAACTACTTAAATTTTATCCCGTCACACAAATAGGCCGTAAGAAATAAATTTTTATCACTAACCATTTTTTAGATATTCCTTTTTAAAATTGGGGTGTCGTTTTCAGCATACTCTGTATATACAGTAGGTTCCTAGCTTAAACAGAAATTTTTGGGACAAATTAATCACTTAAGTCAAAATCTATATAAGTCCAACAATGCTTAAATTCAGGGCTAGGGAATCAATATTGGCAATAACTTTCTCATTGCTTATAATTTATTGGGTTTAAATTTTAAAAATGTATTAAATAGGAACTATATAAGCACTATTAGCAAGGTATTAAAAGTTTTTATTGGCATATAACGTTTTCAGACAAAAATCAGTCCCTCATCAGTATGCCTGTTTTTAGTGAAGATTACAAATGTATTATAGAAAATCGAACGTTAATACAGAACAGGAATTAAACATCAATTTAGAACAAGATTCAAACATTACTTTAGAACACATTAACTTTTTAACTAATTCAGTTACAGTATTCTAATACTTTAAAAATCAAATAGATTAATATTTGAACATTAATATACATATTACGCAATCACATCGTAAATCGTAATATTACATCAATATTTTAAGACTATGGTATATATAGTACAGAAACATATAAGTGAATAAACATTACAACATAACTAAATACGAAGTTCATAATAAATAAAATGTAATAAACAGAATTAGGATAAAGTAAATTAAATAACGTACAATAAAATAAGCTAGCACAACAGTCCTAAGAATGCGTTATGTAGGTGAAAGTCCACATCCAGCTTGATGGGTCCCTTAGCTTCAGTCTAAGTGAAGGTTCAGAGAGAGAGCATTTATCCTCTAACATTTGGTTCCTGAGAGCCCATAGGCACATAGAATAAAATATACCGTAAGATTCGTAGAACTTCCGCCATAAATAGGGTGGAGATCATATGTTATTTATCGCACACCATTTCCATGCTGGCGGGAGGTCGACTGGAGTATTATTGTACATTATTTAATTTACTTTAACCTAATTCTGTATATTACATTTTATTTATTATGAACTTCGTATTTAGTTATGTTGTAATGTTTATTCACTTATTTGTTTCTGTACTATATATACCATAGTCTTAAAATATTGATGTAATATTACGATTTACGATGTGATTGCGTAATATGTATATTAATGTTCAAATGTTAATCTATTCGATTTTTAAAGTATTAGAATGCTGTAACTGAATTAGTTAGGACGTTAATGTGTTCTAAAGTAATGTTTGAATCTTGTTCTAAATTGATGTTTAATTCCTGTTCTGTATTAACATTCGATCTTCTATGATACGTTTGTAATCTTCGCTAAAAACAGGCATACTGATGAGGGACTGATTTTTGTCCGAAAACGTTATATGCCAATAAAAACTTTTAATACCTTGCTAATAATGCTTATATAGTTCCTGTTTATATGATAGCAAGTTGTAGTGTATATTCTATGTATTAAATAACTATTTATTCATCTGAAAAAGAAAATAATTTTTTCAATAATAAATATTGAATAAAAATGTATTCTAAAAAATCAGCAACATTTGTTTACTGTCAGAGGAGTCTGTGTGAGTGTCAGCACATTTTCCTGTTGACACCCCAGCCCTGCTTAAATTTAATATATACGAATGGCTAAATGAAATTTATGAACATAGTTTAAACATAGAAAAGAAAAACTGAGACCATAAGTGATATTTTTGCAAAAAAAAGTATATTGAATAAAAATACTTTTTTGAGTATTATGAAAATTCAATACAAGTAGAGAGAGTTATACATCTGCTTATCTCTGAAACTGTAGAACTTGAAATTAGGTAAATAGGAAACTACTACATTAGTTCACTGACTTATGATTGGAATATGTTTAAAGTTTAGCACATTGAAATCCAGCTTATGACCTTCAACTATACTGTTCCCAGCTACATTTATATAGCTGCCAAAATTATTCTAAATTTATAAAATATCTAATCAAAACTTTCTTGGTTAAAAACTGACTTTTAACCAAGAAAGTAGCCTGCTTGAAGAATCTATAACAATATTGAATAGACTATAAACAACTGAGTTCCGCTGCTTCTACTGAAAAGAAATCACAACTAATTATTAGATATATATAATATGCACTACATATACTAATAATACAGTGCATATTATATATATCTAATAATAAATTAGTTTTTTATCCTGCTTCAAATATTGAATAGATCAAAAAAAAAAAAAAAATGTTATAAATTAATAATACAACATAGAGATCCCAACAACATGGGAATATTTAGTGATTTATAATTTATTTTTAATTATTATTATTATTATTATTATTATTATTATTATAAATGCATAAATAATTTTTTTATTTATGTAAAACGTTTTAGATCCTTATCAGTACAAGAATAATTGTATAGATGCTATTAATGTTATTTTATAATAATGCTTGCTATTTATATAATTTTTTATTTTTATAAATAACTATAAAATAATTAGTAAAATTGTAAAAAACTGTTATATAACTAACAAAAAATCAGATATAAAAAAGAATTATGAATATTGTTTGTTTTTCTTTTGATAATCAACAGAAAAGGACTGAGAAATCGGTCGAAAATATTTTTGTTGTTAAAGATTGATTTATTTTAAAATGTTATATAGTCCTAGAAACTATAGTTATTTTAGAAAATAAGTTATTTTTTTATATCCAATTTATTTTTACTACATTATACAGGTAGTCCTTTTTGTATAGTAAAAAACTGTTATATAACTAACAAAAAATCAGATATAAAAAAGAATTATGAATATTGTTTGTTTTTCTTTTGATAATCAACAGAAAAGGACTGAGAAATCGGTCGAAAATATTTTTGTTGTTAAAGATTGATTTATTTTAAAATGTTATATAGTCCTAGAAACCATAGTTATTTTTTTATATCCAATTTATTTTTACTACATTATACAGGTAGTCCTTTTTGTATATAAATATTTTGTATTACTTTTATTTTTATTTAGTGTTTTCTTTATTTTTAGCCACATTAAATATCAGTAGGAACAAAACAAATATTTCTTGTTAAAACAGTATTTATTTAATATTACCCTACTATATTTCTTTAAAATAATCTATTGAATATTCCGAGTTTTAGTGATTGGGAATAAAACTTCCAATTACAGTAGCATGACCAGATTTGGAAGATAGTAATGAGATGCAGGTTGACAATCATCATTTGAGATCAATTTATGACCTTTCCAAGAAATTAAAATAATCTCTATTTTGATATTATTCTTAAAATACAAATACACAGTTTTATTTATAAATTTTTGCTATAGTTTGTATCATCATTGATTTCATCACTACAGCATGGTGATTGCTTGGTAGTTAGTGCAGAGTTATCTATGGAAAGTATTGACTATTCAGATATTTGGTGGATTAATTTATTAGCTTTCTTCTTTGTATAAGTTAATATAAAAAACAGCTCTGTTCAGTGCTCAGGAAAGTTTTTTAAACAGCAATGTGTTCAGTCTTCTATAAGGCCATCATTAGCTATATATATATATACCAGTATATAGACATACAACACTTTTCAGCACTTTGCTAATACAGCATTTCTCAATTATATTCCATGTTTTTATTTTATATCTCAAAATGAAAACTATTTGCAAAATAATACTTGATTTATGTTTTATATACCTATTCTAACACAGATAGGCTGGGCTCAGAGCCATCCTGATAAATTGAAGGTGTGAGATAAGATTTGTTGATTTTTAAAACAGGTTTTTTTGGATAAATTTGTAAAATTCAAAAACAGGTTTTTTAAATTTTAGATTTAGATACTAGAATTAATATGTAAAAAGTAGTTAATTATTTAAAATTCTTCTAAAACATAAAACTGCTTACTATCAATTTAAACAAAGTTCTATCATAGTCAGCACTTCTAGCAGTACATAAGAAAAAAGCTTTTATTTAGAAAACTGTAAAAACGTTTTCAGCATTTCTTAATGCCATCTTCAGTTACAAATATACTTATTCCAAATTGGAACAGTTTTTAAAAAACAAAAGATTTTTTAGAACGTAACAGTAAAATTTGAAAAATAAGCTAAACAAAAATGTATATTATCAGTATCAATATTATAAATGAATATTATACATATAATATAAGAAAACAAATCATTAATGAACAGTAAGAGATAATAAAATAAAAATAACGAGAAACATAAAGTACAAAATCTATTCGTGGGTTAGGCAACACCACCGAACAATAGTGAGAGTCCGACAGCTATATTCACTAACTTTGTAACCTTCTGATGTTTACCTTAATTTGCAAATCTTCTTTGGTTAATCTCTGTATTCTTTTTGATAGCATACTTCCACGCCGTAGATATAGAATCCGCCTGATGTATATTAATAACGTTTTCATAACGATTAGCTTTCAAAATTTCTATTTTTTCTGACGTAAAAAGCTCTTTATTATCTTTTACTCTCTTAAACACTTTTGCCTCCTTCCACAGGATGTTGACGTCTTTTTCGTAAGCCCTCTGGGCCAGCGCAGTTGAGAGATTTCCTTTCTTAATGCAAATTTTGTGTTCTAGTAGCCTTTCTGAAAAGTTTCTTTTAGTAGCTCCTATATAAACTTCTTTACAGGAATCCTGGACATTAACAAGGGGAATTTTGTATACACCTGATTCAAAACCAAGAGGTCTCTTCTCTTTATCATTTCTGAGGATACTATAAATTGTAGGTGGTCGCTTATACATGGATTTTAAGTTGGCGCTGGCTAGGGTTTTGTTCAAGGTCTTGTAACATAGTAAACGATAGGGTAGGGAGACTCTACTGACATCTGCTTGCGGTGAGAGAGAACTTTTTCTTCGAACAAAAAAACAAACTGGAGAGCCAAATAAGTTTTACTCAGCAGCCCGCCCCAGTCCAAACTGCTCTCTCACCGCAAGCAGATGTCAGTAGAGTCTCCCTACCCTATCGTTTACTATGTTACAAGACCTTGAACAAAACCCTAGCCAGCGCCAACTTAAAATCCATGTATAAGCAACCGCCTACAATTTATAGTATCCTCAGAAATAATAAAGAGAAGAGACCTCTTGGTTTTGAATCAGGTATATACAAAATTCCCCTTATTAATGTCCAGGATTCCCGTAAAGAAGTTTATATAGGAGCTACTAAAA
>AYEL01086382.1:0-14875 GCA_000484575.1 Olivierus martensii
GTCAGTGTATATACAGGTAGTCCTTTATTTACAACAAGATTCAGTTTCAAATCCCACATTATAAGTCAGAATAATTGTAAAAAGGAAAAACTCAAAATTTATGGATTTCTCATTATTAATGCTTACTAGTACACTACACATTTATCTTAATAACACAAAACTACATGAGCTAGACACAAAAAATGACACTTCCACATATCAGATTATTAAATCAGAGATTTCAAACTCATGGAATGGCACTGATGAATCATAGAAATTACTGATTGCATCATAGTTATAAGTCAAAGACTACCTGTACAGGTATCCCTCATTATGCATGATCTCGCTTTATGTGTTTTATAATGTGATTTTAAAAAATAAATTAACTTTTCAAATTAAAAAAATTTTTGTTTAAAAGTTATCTCATAGATGAGATAAATGTTGAAGAATTGCTCGAGTCCCACTCATCATAGCTCACTAATGAAGAGCTTCTAGAAATGGAAATCATCATCATTCATGTTGTTTTCCATTTCCAGAAATCAGGGGCCCCATGTTGCTGAGCCCATCAAAGAGCATTCAACAAAACAAATGATTGAAATTTTTAAATACAGTAACAATGTCATCAAAATAATTGAAAAATTATCCTAATGAGACTTGAAGTGTCAAAGTTGTAAGAGAAATTCAGAATTCTTAGGCTTGCTACAAAGAACTTTGAACTTTAAGCTTGCTACAGAACTTTGAAGAACTTTAGGCTTGCTACAATGAGAGAGAAAGAATGCTGCCTATCAGCTGAGTCTCAACTGTTTCATTAAAAAAGTTGAAGATTATCATCCTATCATCCTAGGTACTTCAAGACAGTAAGAGAATGATGATCCAGATTCACCAGACTCAGTCCATTCATCATCAGATTGAAGACAGTCAGATGGAGATTTTTAATAAAGTTAAACTTTATCTTAAAATAATAACTCACTAGATTTTCATCCTAATGAGATAATTTAGCATATGTTGTTTAATTATTATTTTAAAATATATCTCACTTTATTTTTCTTTTTATAGATTTATCAAAAAATAGATTTACAGAATTACCAAATGAAATATGTGAATTTTTTCTACTGGAAAGATTGGACTGCTATCATAATGTTATGCGTGCTATTCCAGAATCTATAATTACATTACAGACGCTTAATTACTTAAATCTTAGGTAATGCTAAATTTAATTCATAATAGTTTTTTCAAATTTTTCATTGTTTCTTTACTATTATTGTTATTGAACAATTATATTCATGATGATTAAAAATGTTAATTTGTTAAATTTAGAAAATTTACTTGAGAATAAAAATTTATATTGCTAATTGTTTTTTCAATTCATGTTTAGTTCCACTTTAATAAATAATAAACAAAAATTTTAATATAGATATTCCTCTAGATATGAACTTAATGTTTTCTTAAGATACAAATTTTTCAATTTATGAATGAATCTAAAAATTTATTCTTATTTTTTTTAAAATTTATTTGCTGAATCCAGAAATATTATTTGCTATATTATAAATAATATATATTATTTATTGAGCAGATCAATTGTTTACAGCCTAATATTTGAGTTTCTGAAATAAATATCTAATTATAAGGATAATAGAATAAATTAAATTGAGGATTTTTGATGTAAACCCTGCCATTTTAAAATACTATGTTAACATGTTAAATAACTACAAAATTTTAAAATGCATTTGAAATTAGCAGCTAGATTATTATTATATCATAATTTTTAAAATTACTATATAATTCCTGAATTTTTCAAAAATTTTAAAACAATATGGTATATTTGTATATGCAACAATTTTCTCAGATCTTTGTAACTATAGTAATATTCATAGTATTCTGTTTTATAATCTATTATGAATAACAGTTAATTTCTAGCATTTAAGGTAAATTGACAAACACTTTAAAATTATAACTTCAAATTAAGTAACCTTCCAGAAACACAAGTCTTACATACTGTACACTGGAAATGCATATAATTTAGAAATAATATTTTATGTTATTGAAAAACTGCTTTTAATTTTGATACTAATTAAATTAATATCATATGTAAAACAAGTTCTTTCAACAAATATTATTTTATCATCATTATGATGATTATATTTTAGATTTAAAAACATTATTAAAAGTTGAAATATAAAATCAGTTGATGCTATATCATAGATGAATATTAATGAAAATATATATATTTGTTAATTATTGAGAAAATAACACACTGTATGTTACATTAAGATAACTATTGTAATAAAATAATTTTGAGTTTTTGTCAAGATATAATTCACATGTTCCTAGTGTGATCAAATTCCCACACATGAATTTTGCTGCATAATTTTTTTATTTAAGAATAAATTTAATAATTCTTTAGGATACTAAATTTAGGTGTTTGTGACATTGTATTAATTAAATTCATCCATCCAACCATTCATTCATTAAAATTTGTGTATTTTTTTATAAGTTTAAGTAATTCTTTCATTAAAATTTCTTTTGCTCACAGGTGTAAAGTTTTTTTTATCCTTCTGAATAACTCCTATCCCTATCTCACCCATGTTAAAATTCAACTCACTTTACACAATTATTTCATAGAACCAATTAATCGCATAAATAAAATCTACTTCTATTCTTTTTCATGATATTTTTAGAGATAGTCAACAAGAATAGTAAAACTGCCCTCTTAGTGAATTTCCACTTGAATTAAACAAAATTAAATCCTGGATCAATTTATCAAGATCTCAATTATAATTTTCTAAGAAAAGATTAAATAGATTATATAACATTAGAAATGTTGTTAAAGACAAAGATTAATTGTAATATTATTAAGAAATAAAATAATGCAAAAAATTAATACATCTAAAGCAGCTAAATTTACCCCTAGTGTATTATTTTAGAATTAAACTATTATTATTAATAATTACTTTTAATTTATACTATGGTACTATCTTATTTTAAATTTAAATTAATTAATTATTAATCCAACAGATGGTGGTACCATAGAATGATTTAAAAATTATTATTAAAATATAATTTATTAATACATTTTTTGAAAAGTCAAATTGGAATCATAATTTTGTTAACGTCCAAACATTTTCTGATAATATATCCATCCTCAGTGAGTTTTTTTATAGCACATTTGAAAATGATTATGTAACATTATTTAATAAAATTTTACAATGAATAGGTATAAATTTTTAATTATTGGTTCAATTAAAACATATGTTTATAAATCTTATTCAATTAATTCCTATAAATGTGCAATTTTATAACAACAATTTTTAAATAAAAAAGTTTTTGTTACTTATGTCCAAGAATAATTCCATGTAACAGGTATAGTGTCACAATCTTTCACATTAAAATAGGTGGTTTTATCACAGTTATTCATTGTAAATAGACCATTTTTCATTATTGCTATCATATTTTTTTTGTATTCTTGATAATTACTCTTGCATTTTCCTATTTTAATATTACAGCAGTTTATTTTTTCCACTGATTTTGTTATATATCTATCCTGTCTCATGTTAGCACAGTTCTAACTTCTTTTGAGTAATTCCAATAAAACACTGGTTTCTTTGAAGATGTTTTAAGTTTTTGGTAGGGTTTATACTCCTTGAAGATTACTTTGTGATTTATTCTTTTGTAAAAATATTTTACATAAAATATTGAAAATGTTTAGCCATTTTATATTTCAAGATGGCAATGGCACTTGGTCATTGCATCTTGAATGAAAAAAAGCATAGCAAAAAGCTGTTATGAGGTGTTATATATTTCATATTTTGAAATAACAAACAAAATAATTTAAGGAAAAATAAAATATAATAAGATAATTTTTATTTAAAATTTACATTATAACATATAGAAAATTCTATTGGATTATACAAGTTGGAATTATGTAAATCTGTTCAGTTGTATAAGAAGGCTACCAGTAAGCAAAAAGAAGAGAGTGTTTGGCAGTCATCAAGAGGACTGTCATTGTTGCATCTTGTCTGGATTGTTGAATATATTGATTCTGGCTGTTCGAAGTTGTTTTGTTGTACACTGAGTTTTGTGTCACAATTTATATTTATTACAGTGGGTGATCAATTAACGAACAGTTCGGATAACAAACACTTTTTGAAAGATTTTTATGTTTGCATAACGAACATGCCACAGAATAAACTTTGGGACTTGCGGACTGACAGAATGACAAGTCGGCCAGATGGCTGCGAGATAAAGCTGTGGCTTATCATCCTGGAGGCTCTGGATCCCAGTCCTCCAATTTTTCAAGAGGGGAGAGTCCGGGCCCAGCCTGTTGAACCTCATCCTTCAATCCTTCGGATGGCCCCATCATGGGTGTTGGCCAGCCTGTGATGAACTCTAAGTGGCCACTGCCAGATAAAAATATCTCATGAGATATGGCGGCTTAACTAACCTAACTGCTATGTGCAAGGCTCCTTGCACATAGCAGTTAGGTTAGTTCAGCCAGTTTTGCATATAGTGCTTTTTATGTTGTTCTAGTTAGTTATAGCAAGTGCTGGTTCTACCATAGGTTATTGACTATTCAATTAACATATATCAAAAATTTCACATTTTGGCAAACTTGCACGTGAATGATCACAGTTAAGTCATCTGCACATTTGGCTGCAATGTTGCCATTACTTTTTTATAACTCTTTTAGATTTATTATAGATTATAATAACCTGTAAAAATGTCATGCCTACTAGCCCAGTCTCTGATATGGGTGATAACAATCCAGTTTTTACCATGTAAAGATTAGCTATCGAGTAAATATTATCTGTGTCATTAAATAATAGAATAATCCATTAGCCAGAAAGAAGATAAGTAAAAGCATTTTATTCTTATCATCAAATATATAAATATTAGAAAATTATACAGTGGGTAATCAGTTAATAAACATAATCCATTCCAAGACAGTGTTTGTTATCCGAATTGTTCATTAATCGATAATCAATTTGCCATAGGTTTTTATGGGAATTTGATTAATTCGTTCGAGAGACCCAAAAAAAATAAATAAAAAATTATATAATTTCTTACTATGTTTATTTATAGGTAATAACAATAATATATACATACATAGTCTTGCATGTATGTATTGCATGTTTATTTTCCATTAAAAAATGTATCCAATGTCGATTGATTGCCTTTCTCTCTTTTTCAGAATTTTACGGAAGTGATTAATATATAGTTTAAAATATTCTCCAAACATTTCTCTCTCCGCATTTATTAAACAAATATAATTTTTTTTCTTTGTTAAATTTTAACTATATATGTGGCTGAAGACAGCTTCTGTCAATAGCCACCATATCTCAAACAAGAGTCAATAAAGAGCATGTGCATTCTTTCTTTATTCCGTTCGACTATGAACGGTTAGACATCCAAAAGAAAAGCAATGGAACATGTTCCTTTCCTTTTGCTTTTCCGTTCCAAACAACTATGAACCGGCCTTTAGTTTTAATACTCAGTGATCTAGCAGCTTGTAGACTCTACAAACAATATATAAAAATTATTTTCACTGTACCGCAGGGTTGTCTCGTGTACCCTACTTTGGAGACTACTGTGCTAATAGATATAAAAGCCTGAAAACATATTTGCACTATTATTCATTAAGTGCACAATAGCACTAATCCTAAAAACTGTCGGATGGCTATGTAACAAAGCATTCACTTATCATTAGAGGATTTGAATTCGATTTTGGGTCTTATATTTCCAGTTTTCAGGAAGGGTCCAGGACCAGACTGTCTGTATGTTGATTATGTTTTATATCCCTATTTTAAATATTAGTTTGCAGATAATAATTCTTCTGAGATATAAAATAAAAGCATGGAATGTAATTGAGAAATGCCATATTAGCAAAGTACTGTAAAGCAAGGAGTCTGTATATGCTTTGTATAATATATTTTTTTTGGCTGTACAATTTATATTTATTACAGTGTAGGCAAAAACATTTTTTTGCCAAAATTTTTTTTATTTATCAAGTAAAAGTGGAAGGATATAAAATAGCTTAAGCTCATTTCCTAAACATTGTGATAGTATACACAAGCATTCCTCTAATTTTCAAATCGAAAAAATGTATTCTTTCAAAATTCATTTGTTCCACTTAAAATTTTAAATCATAATTAGTATTATTAATTATTGTAACTAATTACTGAATGCTAGCTACATTGTTAATCATGAAGATACAATGTCTTCTTAATTTATTCGGTTAATGAATTAAATTATTTTTAAAAAATATTAACTAATATATAATAATATAAGATAATACAAGTAAAACTTACCAGCATAAACACCATTTTGTAGTGATCCTTCATAAAAGAAATTTGAAGGAAACTTGCTAAGTTGGGGATGCACACGGTATTGTACTTCTAAACGAAATGGACGTATACCAAGGACAACTAATCTTTCAAATAATGACTGGGACAAACCAGCTCTAGCAGCTTTCTTACACATTACTACTGGGCCTAACTGGCAGTGATCTCCAACAAGAATCAACTACATAAAACAAATTCATATGAATATTTTCTTTTGAATTTATGAAGTAAAATTTAAAATTTTTAATTTATGTATTATATTGACAAAGAATTATAAAAAACAAGATATTAGTTTTTTTTTTAAATTTCTATTATATTTTAATTGAAACTGATTTGTAATTGCATAAAACTTGGCCAATGAAGTAAATTCAGAGATATTTCATTTCGAAAATAAAATCATATAAATAAAATATGAAATACTTATAGTAGATTTTTTTGGTTAAATTATAAATTTATTTATAACACAGAATTTGTGAAAGCTGCTTAATATAAATATATTTCATATTTAATAATAATTATTCTTATCATCATTTTTTAAAAATACTTATAAGTTTTAAGTTTAAATAACCATAAACAGTAACTTATTTTTTAGGAATTTCTATTACCGAGTAATGCTATTGAGCAAATATAATTACAATCAATTTTTGATTACAATGCCTAATCAGAAAGAATTTAATTTTACTTTATCTATACCAATATCTTATATATAATACAAAATTGAATACTTTTTACAAGAAATTACAAATTTGAAAAATAGTAGTTTTTTTCTGGAAGGAATTGACAAGCAATTTCAAGGACAATAGAAATGATTGAACTACAGTGTATATAAATATAATTTCAACTGAAAAGTATGTGTTTGAATTTGGATGATTAGGAATATGTGTTTGTTTATTTTGAATTAAAAGTTTCTTGGCTTTAATTTTGATAATATATAAACAAAATTTTTATCAAGAATATTTTATAAATTGATAGATGTAAAGAATGATATTTATAGCAAATGAAAACAAGTCACAATGCAAGGATTGCAATTATGATGCAACAATGAAAATAAAAAATATTATTTAATCACAATAATCAATTGTAATAATGAATCTGTTTTATTATATAAAGAACATACAGTTCTAAAATTTATATATTTGAAAACTATTATAAAATAAACTCATAATTATCTTTCTTTACAATAAAATTCAAAATAATTCTTGAATTTAGTTTCTCCCTACATAAAAATTCTAATTAAAATAAATATCAATTAATAAAAAAAATTTCATATACAGGGTGCATCAGCTAAATCCGGACAAATTTCAAATTGAATTTCCTGCCATATTTTACGTCAGTGCTACGATGCTGCTGACGTTTTAGTAAGCCAGACAGATGACGCGTTTGAGGATAAGTACAAAATAGCTGATCAGTTAAGATTGAGTGCAGAACATAATTAGAGAGCAGCGATAATCAAAGGCCTTCGCGCTGGACGTTCACCTACTGAAATAATTCGGTTCTTTAACTATCCAAGATCGAAAGTTTATGATGTTGCTGCTAGATGTGCGGCTTCAGAGAAGTCTGAAGAAGGTTCTGCCAACCCAGCAAGGAAGAGCCATTCCAGGGGGAGATCGTCAAGGATACCAGAAGTTGTCCAAAGGGCTCAAGAGCTCAACTCAGAGGACCCAGGGCAATCTCTCAGGCAGTTGGCAAAAACATTGGGTGTGAGTGAGGTCACAATGCGTTGAATTGCGGAAGAGGACCTACGGTACAAGTCCTACGTCATAAAAGTACGACAGATGCTGTCAGATGCTGCTAAAACAACACTTAAAAATTTCAAAAAATTTAAATGAAATAATTTAAAAAAAAATTTTTGATAACAGTAAATTAAAATTAATTTATACAAAATGAAAAATAAAGAGAGATTATTAATATTGAAGATATTTTATATAACCACAGTGGCCAAATTACAGCATGGGAGCTGTATACAGCTCTGTTACCTTCAATGCAATTCCATATCATGAATAATCTGTAATTAGTATGATGCAATATCTATTTTACTTAAATAATATATTTTTAATTTGTTCATTTATTGTAAAAAATTAGTATGTATCTATACAAAATAAATAATAAGCAATTTTTGAAATCCTTGGTTAAAATTATTCCCAAAAAAACTGATTATATTTCTAGAATATTTGAGATTCTCTGTGTGGCTCATATTAGCATGAAGTTTGGCCTGTCTGTTATATAATATCAAAATCAAAAGTGAGTGCAGAGATTCTTGATTGATATTAATGATAGCAATTATTTATGAATTATGGATGGTTTGTATATGGTTTTGCAATAATGACAGTCACATTGTTTTACAATGCTTCTTCCAATATTGTTTTATTATAATTCAAGAATGTTTCCTAAAAATCATCAATCAAATTATATATGATAATGAAATTTGCTTTAAAAAATCATTTGCACAAAAACACAACATAAAAGCCAAATAGTAAGAAAAATCGTTTAATCAAAAACGTTTTCAGCTAGCCGCTGACATCTTTGGAAAGGGGAAAACCATAACAAAAGAGTTTTACTTGCGTGTTCTTACAACAACAGTGAAACCTTGGATGGAAACTGTGGCTTCTGAGAGACCTTACATCTTCCAGCAGAACGGCGCACCTGCAGCATACCAGTCATTTAGTGCAAAACTGGTTGTCAGACAACGTGGATATGTTTTGGTCTAAAGAATTCTGGCCTCCTAACAGTTCAGATTTGAATCCTTTGGACTATTACGTATGGAGCGTTGTTGAAAGGGTCTCTAATAGGTTGAGACATCCTAATGTGGCATCTCTCCAGGCTGCTATTGAGGCAGTGTTTTCGAACCTGGACAAGCAGGCACTGCGCAGGGGGTCACTGATTGGTTCCTGACTTGGTATGATGAGGGAGAGAAACTTCTCTGATCTGTGTATTATAACTGAGGCAGGCTACGTGGATAGCCGAAAACGTTTTTGATTAAACGATTTTTCTTACTATTTGGCTTTTATGTTGTGTTTTTATTAACTAAAGTAAGAAGTGTATATTAGTCATTATTTGCACAAAAGTTCTATAACTGCATATTTCAAAAAAATAAAAAAATAAAAATAAAAAATAGTGATTCACATCTATCAATACCTATCATCAAAGTACAAAAAAACTGAACAAACAATTGCTATAGTCAAAGAAACATTATCCCACAGTCATTTTTTTTATTTCCTCATTACTAATTAAAATTCTAAGCAACCATATTTTAAAATTCAATTTAAATAAGATCAATTATTTAAACTGATTTTATTTAAATAACATTCAATAATCAATAACATTCAATTTAAATAATTTTATTTTTTATTATGACTGCATATGAATTGAATAGATTTCACCATTGATCAGATTGATTGTGCAAAAATGCTTCATCAAAGTTAATCCATGAAGTCCAACATCAACTTTAAATCTCATACCTTATAGGATTTTCCTGAACAATCTAGCTCTGGTTATCTATTCCTATCATTTACAGTAATGGAAAAAAATTATTATATCATCCTATATGTTTGTCAGAATTCAGAAATACATGCAAATTATTGCATCAGAACCATAAACACAATAAATACTAGAAAGGTATTTCTTTGTTTTTCTTACTGCAAAACCATTAATTAATTTATTTGGATCCACTTTTCAATTGTTACAATATTGTTTGGGACAACAGTTACTATAATTCACTAACATATTTAATTGAAATGTATTAAATGATGCATTAAATATTTTTAAATTATTTGCATTATTCATTATTGTTGAACATCACCAGTATTATATTATTTCCACATATAATGGTTAAATAGATGAATATGTACTTATGGAACGATGATGAAATAATTTTTTCCACTACTGTACAATTCATTATTATTATTAGATGCAGGTAATTCATGATTGTATCTGGAAGTAGCCCATTACTTACTAATCAGCTAATGATTAATAAGTGATGGGAAATGATAAGAAAATAGAAAGTTTATTAGCAAATGAATAGAAAGTGATATAAAAAATTTCATTATTATTTTTTTTGATATAAATTTATATACAAATTATCTATACTGTAATAATACTCAAAAGTCCTTTAGCAGTCAAAAGATTTTATTCAGGAACATTTTCAATGCACTTGGTGTCTTCCTCAGCTAGCTGCACAACAAGTATTATGCAGCTGAGGAAGACGCCAAGTGCATTGAAAACGTTCCCGAATAAAATCTTTTGACTGCTAAAGGGCTTTTGAGTATTATTATTTTTTGGTTGTGTTTAGCACAGTCTCAGTGAACTTTTATTATCTATACTGTAAATTTCATTTTAGATTTTATCTAATATTGTTACCTCTATAGAATGTTAGCTGAGATGAAAAATACAGGATGTAACCAAAATCTTTAGGAAACTTTAGGAATGTGTTTCTGATATGAAAAGCATGAAAAATTGTTATATCAACCCCTATAAGTATAATTCCCATGAGTTCAGAAATTGAAACTGACTATAGCACAAGTAGAAGATTAAATATAAATTTATTTAGATAATGTTTTTGACTATTCAGTAGCCATAATCAGTTGAACATATACAGTATTCTATATGCAAATGTTTCTTTGCTCTTACATATATTTCTAAATTTTAACAAACTTATAGGGATGCAATAAATTTTTCTATTTCTGTAATGATGGGAATGAATAGAGCCAGATTCTTCAGGAAAATCTTCTAAGGTATCTTAGTTTATTATAATTTATCATTTACTTGGACTTGGATTTCTGGCTTTGGGATCATTTAAATGCTATAGTTTATTTGTCTGAAGTGAAAAAATGTAAAAAGCCTTCATGACTAAATCATTGCTGCTGGGGAAATGATACATAATATTCTAGGAATATTCGCACATATTCAAAGTCAATATGAGGATGCATAGCAGTTTATATCAGAGAAAAGAAGTGGGAATTTTGAACATTTAATCTATTATGTAGATGATAAAGCTATATAATTTGTGTATTATGTGGAATGAAAATAAATCTTAAACTATTTCTGAGTTAAGATTTCTGGATTTCTTTGAGTCAGGATTTCTGGACCCATATTAACATTATAATTTTACATGCTTTTATATCAGAAACACATTCTTAAAGTTTTGATCAACATTTTTGTTGCACCTATATGTTTCCCTCATTGCAAACAATAAACAGTGTTTATTCAACATTGTTTTTTTTTAATTTATTGAATAAACAACATTTTTTTTTTCTGATGTTGGGTAGTTAGGGGAATCTAATTTCTATTTATAATATTTTATTTACAGGAAATCACATTTCAAGTTATGAAGGATTTGAATCATAACTGAAAATTTTGAATGTTTCCACGACTTAAGTTGGAATCATGAATATAATAATGTGGCTAAATTTAAAAATTAACAATATAATTAAATTTAAAACATTTTATTTCTATCTTACCTGTTTTGCTCCTAATACTACAGGCACCATACATTCTGGCTCAGTAGCTTGCATGCTTTCATCAATTAAAATAGAATGAAACTTAAAACGTGCTAATCGTGGATCACCAGCACCAACACAAGTGCAACAAATGACATCGGCAGCCTGAAAAAAATTTTAATAATACTATACATACATATAAAATTATTAATGTTTCAGTTCTGTTTGTGGCTATATTTTTCTTTTGCATTTAAACAACTATACTCATTTTTAAAATCTTAATATCCACAAAAGTTACAACTTTCCATGTATACAGCAATCTTTTTAATTTGCCTATTTAACTCAGGAGCAATGAACTCAGATCAATGAGATATGGAATTGCTTAAATTAAAAAAAATATGCATCTACTTCAAATCCACCATTCACATTATGAATAGCATTTATAAATTTTCAAATCAAAATAAGCTGAGTATCATATATCTGATATCATCATCTGCTGTAATTAATTTTTCCAAAAATAAATCCATTAAATGGTATTTTATGCATTATGACATACTATGCATTATTATATAAATCATTCTGAAAATTTATTAAAAAACTTAATCCATTGATATGCATAATGTATATAGTAGAAATTAATTATTTATTTATTTTTTAACAACTATATTTATGGGAAAAATGAACTTCGTGAAATTTTAATATGAAACAATCAATTTCACAATTATTGCATAATTTTCAAGCAAACTACATTTTTATAATAAAAATAAAATATGTTATAAATTACCTATATAGTTAAAAAAATTTACTTTATATATACTTTAAAGAAAAAGAACAGAAAACTGATATTTATCTACTAACAAAAATGATGTATGATTCTTAATTTGAGAGCAACAGAATAAATGTTGAATTTCCATGTGTTCAATTCTTCTCTAATAAAATAAAGCACTTGGATTATTATTGCTTGGAAGGAGATAAAATACTGTGAAAACAGCAATTCATTTTTACTTATCTATCATATAATGTAATAAAAGAAATTTTAAATACAATTTTCATATAGAAAATTTGACAAATACTGGAAGAATGTATATAAATACAGTGCCCGCCACATTATAAATTTGCTGCTTAATAAAATCAGCCGCTTTATGCAATCAAATCCTTAGGAACGGATTCAAATCAATGCAATACAATTGAAAAATTACTGGGTAATAAAATGCTTATAAAAATCATTCATTGCAGTGCAATCATATGTACAAAAAAAAAAAAAAAATTTCTTTTCTAGTCAAATTTTTAATTCAAAGTTCACCAGTTCTTCGGTATTCCAACTGCAGGTGTTCGATTAGTCCATGTGAATCACAGAACACGGGAGAGTGTAAAACAATAAAAGCAGTGATAATTAAATGGTAATTATTGGCAATAACATTTTCAGAAATCCGAGTGAAGTAAAACAATAAAAGCAGTGATAATTACTGTAAATGGTAATTATTGGCAATAACATTTTCAGAAATGCGAGTGAAAATATAGCTGGGTGCGACCTTACTGTTGCCAGATCTGGCGATTTTTAATTTTTTTTTTTGATGACAAAATATATAATTTAAAATTGCTAATATGGAGATTTAGCTACTTTATAATTCCCTTTATTGAAAAGAAATAAAAAATTAATTTTGATATAAGAATTTTCTTACTATTGTTCTAGTTCTTTGTGTTAACGATCCCTTCAGGGCACCTGGCAAAACTCTGTCGTAGTTAGCCTTCCGCCCGTATTGGGGGATAACCGGGCGGTGACATTTTATGTTTCTCCCAGTTTAAATTTTGCCATATGGATGACAAAATTACTGATATTATTTCTTCTGAGAAGGCTGCTCCTCCTCCCCATCATGGTGGTGGTGATCCTGGCACCTCGTCTGAGGGTGCTGAGGTCACTAGTGTGCCTCAGGGTAGTGGGGAGGTTGGGCAGTCTACTAATGTTAATGTTGCCTCCGGAAGTACATCTAGTCCGCGAAGGACGCGTTTGTCTGGAGCGGCTAGACGAAAGCGGAGGAGGGCTAATAGGGAAGTTGCTGCCGTCGGTGGCTCTCAGTTACCAGGTAGCACCTCCCAATTAGCTTTTTCGTCTGATTCTCCTGTCGGTACCCCTGGTGCTGGTAAGAGAACCAGATCTGTACTGTCTACCCCCTCTTCTGAGGAGGTTAGACCTACTAAGAGATCACAGGGCTTTCAGCCCGGATCTTATTCGGAGGCTGCGGCTTCTCTTCGGTTGGCCATCATTAAGGAGGGCTATCCTGACTCCAAGATGGTGTCTGCAGATGTGGATCTCATCTTGGACAAGATCCTTAGTGGTGTGGATGGAATCCTTTCTGGGGGGGCCTTGCTGCTGCTTAGGGGTTATACTTTAGACAATGGTGCACTCATTTACACTTGTGTAAATGAGTTCATCTGTCAATGGCTTACCCGGCTTTTGGATGGGTGCGCTCTTTGGCAGGGGATTCGTTTAAGGGTAATTCCTGCGATGAACCTTCCCAAACCTGTGAAGATGGCTTATCGCACTGCGGACACTCGTACGCAGGATGTGTGCCAACTCCTCACTCGACTGAAAGTATTTAACCCGGGATTCAGGACTGAAAACTGGAGGGTCTTGGGTCGAAGTAGGGATGCTAAGGGACAGCATTTAATCCTGATGGTTGATCTTGCTTCGGCAAAGACCATCAAGGCGGCCAATTTTAAGTCTTTCTCTGGGGTCGATCAAGGGACCTTTAAGGTACTTTCGGATCCTAATTCCAAGTCTGGAAGACCGATAGCTTCGGTGATTGCTCCTGAAAAGGGGCATGAACTGGTCAGGCTCTCTGATAAGGAAGGGGCTTCCAGGGGTACCACTGGTCCTTCCGACGCCCACTCTGATAAGGAAGGAGCTTCCAGGGGTACCACTGGTCCTTCCGACGCCCAGTCAATGAGGGAGGGCAGGGAACTTTGCCAACCTTAGGCACCTGTAGTGTCATGGGCCTGAGGTTGGTTCAGATCAACCTCCAGCACTCCCAAGCCACTTCTGCCCTTTTGGGTCGGCTGCTTGTGGGGGGCTGCTATGACCTTGCTCTTATTCAAGAGCCATGGCACTATAAGGGCCGAATA
>AYEL01086384.1:0-38719 GCA_000484575.1 Olivierus martensii
TAATGCGAGTAATTGATAACCTGATAATAGCCATCATCTATATTTTGATGGGCTTATAGGAGGTTATAATAAACCACCTTTTATCGCTACCTTTTTAAATATTAAAGAATTAGAGAAAAATAAGCATCTTCCCCGATTACCATCTTCCCCCGATCCACTCTATGCGAGAAAGAAAGTAGTTGTGATATCATCAATTACTGTTTGTGGGCAACCTGATCTGGGGCTTTTCAAATAATTGATGTATAATAGATCTAAGTATACGTATTGAAGGATGTCTTTACTGAGTCTCATCAGTTACTGTTTGTGGGCAACCTGATCTTGGGCGTTTCAAATAATTGATGTATAATAGATCTAAGTATACGTATTGAAGGATGTCTTTACTGATAAAGACGAGTTACAGCAGCAACATTCTCATTAGGAACACCATAGCATATAAAGTTGGTAGTCATTTTATTAAGTATGTACTTAGCCATTATATTGTACTTGTATGCTGAATTGGACGTGGTGTGAATGTAGTTTTTTTATGCCAATTAAACAGAAAGATAACTCTTTTGTGGAAATGAGAAATTTCCATTATCAGATTTAGAAGGCATGTGTCATGATTTGCATATAAAAATATTTTTGTTTCATTTTTGGGTGAACTATTCACCCGATTTTGATGAAATTTTTTAGATTGTATAAAATTGAATGCTGGACAAGTCCGCAATTACAAAATTTTACCTATATGTTCTAGTTTATGAGATAGGATTTTCAGTTATATTCATTTTCATAATCAGCTGATTTGATGGTCACCAACAGACAGCCCACTCATGACTTCCTGTTTGTTGGCATTAAGAGATTTTTGAAATCTGTGATAATTATAAAGTTATTTGGAGGAGTATAAGGATATTTAGGCTACGTAGCGGTTTAACATTATACCAATTAGCATATAACTGTTAAATATCCATTTATCATTCATCGTTCGATCATATAAATTATATAACACGAGTGTGAATATTCATATAAATGACTGTATATTCATTAAATACTGTATAGAAGAAATTATTTGATAAATTATAAATAGAACAAAATTTAAATTCTTGTATATTTTGTAGAACATTATGTGTATCATCAATTTTATTCAATTTAATTTTCCCAACAGACATCATTATTAATGGCAATGCTAGGAGAAATTCCAATTAGTTCTGGAGAAATAAGATTGAAAGGTAAAATATCGTACGCTTCCCAGGAACCCTGGATTTTCAGTGAAACTATCAAAGAAAATATTCTACTAGGCGACGTTTACTGCGAAAAGAATTACATGGAAGTGATAAAAGTTTCTGCTTTAGAAAAGAATTACATGGAAGTGATAAAAGTTTCTGCTTTAGAAAAGGTATCTTCATTGTATTTTACTCGTAGTAATTAATATATGGAAATCAAATATTTCTGATATACAGTTACGTTTGATTAAGAAGTAAGCCAGTCTCTCAAAATCTAAATACTTGTTCGTAATATGATTCATTAAAAAATAGTTATCAGTAAAAGAAATAAAGCAAATGCGTTAAGAATGAAAGTTTGAGAGATTTAGCCAGTTTGACATCCATAGAAAGGTAATGTTGATTTCCATAAAATTTTTTCAGTAGTGCTTGAAGTATATATTCTAGTTTTATATTTTTACCACTGCTTGGGTAGAATCATTGCTTTTAATGTTATTTTAATATGTATAATAATTAACGAATAAATAATTAAATGTGTAACTTTTCCAACTGAAATCAGTTGAAATTCTGTTTCTAAAAACAATTGTCTCTTGACATACAGAAAATATTCTTGATTTAATAAAAATATTATATTCTTTATATAATAACTTACTTGTTATTTAAATTTAGTTAATTAATCAATCCTTAATTATATATTTTATTAATAACATCATATATTAGTACTATGAATGAAATTATTATTTATAACATAATTATATTATTATTATTTCAATAATAATTCATTCATTGTATTCTACTTAATATTAATTTACACTGGAAATATTTATAACTAGCATGCAAATATGATTTTTGCAGAAAACCAAATAATTTAATTGCAATTTATTAAAAATTGAAAAATCTCTTTTTGAGATTCTTAATATTCCATTGTTCATCGAAAAGAAGTTTTTCTTTAATAAAGTTTTCGTTAGAGATTTTAAGCAGTTAATTCTTACAGAACATTTATGAATACAGTCTGTTAAAAAATACCATATTGAAGAGTTTTTCTGAATAATAAAATTTTAAGTTTTATTATTACAACTTTCGCATAGCAGTTTGAACTACGAAAATGAATTAAATAGTTCTATACATAATCATAATCACAATAAATATTTATAAGAAGTAAATTGCATGATATTGGTAAGGAATTTCTAGAAATAATGTTTAAGTTACTAAATAGACGGCGTAGAAAAATACTAACATTTAACAATTAGAGGGAAAGGTTGATTAAATCACAGAAAAAAGAAAAAAAATACATTGCAAGTTTTTCCTTAACTTTTCTGATGATGATGCATTTCCGTTAGGTCAGTCGACGTCAATATTTTTATTGAGAAATTGAGTTAAAAGTTATAAAAATTTACCGTATTCACCGTATCCTCTGGGTTACTAATACCTCAGGTTGGGAATCCCTTCTTTAAGGTATCAGTAGAAATCTCTGCACTAGCAATAATGATGCGGTCTTGAAGATCCCATACTGTTATTATGCAAGAAAGAAAGTTGTTGCAGCTTCATCACTTGCTGTTTGTGGGCGACCTGATCTTAGGAGTTTCAAAGAATTGATGTATGATAGATGTAAGTGTTCGTGCTGAAGAATGTCTTTCCTAAGAAAGCCAAGTCACAGCATCAACATTCGCATTAGGATCCCCATAGCAAATGAACATGACAATCATTTCGTTAAGTGTTTACTCAGCCATTGTTCTGTACATTGGCATTGGATTAGTTTTGCCATAGTTTATTAATATTTTTAATACGGATGTGACATTGATTAATTTTAACTGTTCACTGAAAAATACTTTAGTAAAATTCTACTTTGATTGGAGTACGTTTTGTGAAGGCCGCAATCATTTGTTTAGATTTCTGTTTTTTGGTAGTCTTGAAATAATTTTCATCAAAATAGCCGAAATTTAAAAAAATGAACATTGATCTTCAGAATACGAATCGATTCCAATCTTAAACTCTCACAAGGTAATTTTTAATAATCAGTTGAAACTAAACAATATAATACAGTATACCGTAGTTGTAATAATAAAATATTGATAATATTAATAAATTATGTTAATACTAACTACGAAATGAAATCATTTTTCCGCCTCTTTTCAGATCTAATTAATTTTTCCTTCCACCAATTTTGTTGATTATTGATAATTTTCATTCTGTCTATTTAAAAGATTAAAACATTTTTTTTCGAAAAGTTTAGTAAAAAGGTTTTCTCAAACAATTAAATCTATAATTATTTATATTTGAACGATCTTAATAGACACTTCGAATCTTGGAGCTACAATAAATAAAAAGTTTTTTTTTATAAACATCTGCTTTTCTCTGAATCTATTTATATCTAATTTAGATATCAGAATTTCCATATTCGATAAGTTTCTATCAGTAGCTTAGTTTCTATCACGTCAGCTTAGATTAGTAAAACAATAACTAACATTATTTAGATTTTGTTTCCTATGTGAGAAATTTCACAATAAAGCCGAATTGATCCGATATAGAGATTAAAGCATTGTACATTTTATGTTCGATCTATGAAGTCCTGCTATCAGTATTTAGTAAAACAATAACTAGCATTATTTAGATTTTGTTTCCTATGTGAGAAATTTCACAATTAAGCCAAATTGATCCGATATAGAGATTAAAGCATTGTACATTTTATGTTCGATCTATGAAGTCCTAGATATATTTATAAATTAACCTAATTCCCTATATTAATTATTATTGAAAAAATATTAGCCATAAATTTAAATGAAATCAGACATGGAATCGAAATTACTGAAAATATGTATTAAATATCAATAATTATATAATTGATTAAGTGAAGGTCTGAAAGCTGAATTGAAGCAATTAAATACGTATACATGAAAATTAGTATTTCTGTTAGATAAAATTAATTATTCAAAAAAAATTACCAATTCATAATTGATTTGTAACGTTCTGTAACCGATTCTATTGAATTATTGCTTAAGAAAACGCAGATGGTTTATTGTAGGAAACTACGAAAAATGTTGATTTCCCAAATTAATGTTTTACTCCATTATTTCAGTTCACAATTTAAATATTTAACTGACTATAATAGCAGAAGTAATTTCTAATAAAATAAATAATTATTTAAACAACTGTTAATAATAGAATATTAATTAATAAAAGATTCTAATATTAATCAAATATTTTATGTTTCAAGGATATTAATGACCTTCCAGAAGGAGATCTTACTCTGGTTGGAGAAAGAGGAAGAATTATGAGTGGTGGTCAAAAAGCAAGAATCAGTCTGGCTAGGTAAAGCATTTCATAGCAATTTCTATTGCGTAATTTATATTGGTAGAATTTTAACTTGACTGCCTTTAATTTTTTGCATCTGCCCCAAATGTGATGCGTGTATGAATAATAAGTCATGTTATAGTGTGCCCTATTGCCTTAATGCCTGTCGCTTTTTCGTGCTTGAGAGTTAGTTAATAAACTATGAATAGTGTGCCCTATTGCCTTAATGCCTGTCGCTTTTTCGTGCTTGAGAGTTAGTTAATATGGTCTGTTGCACGTTCGTCCTTGCCACGTGGATCTGCAAAAACGTGAGGCAGTCAAAGTAGAATCTTATCTTTATATTCATAACTGGAAATGCTTACTTGTTTCAGGGCATTATACCAAGATGCCGATATATACATTTTAGATGATCCACTTAGTGCTGTCGATGCTCCTGTAGCAAAACATATATTCGAAAAGTATTTTCATTTTTATGTTTTCTGTAAAACGGAGATATAGTTTAACTAATCATAATCAAACAATTGAATTAACAGGTGCATCATGGAATACTTAAAAGAAAAAGTCAGAATATTGGTTACTCATCAAACTCAATTCTTAAAAGCAGCCAGTAAAATTATTGTATTGAAAGAGGTGAAAATTTTTGTATTTCTTTCATTAAATTTCATTAAATTCATTCAAAAAAAAATTCATTAAATTCATTAAATAAATCTCATTATTCTATAAATTATAATAGAACTCATTTCTATACTAATTGTCTCTATTAATTCATTAGTTAATGTTAAATACAAGATAAAAAAAAAAAATTCATTAAATCTTTTCATTAAATTCATTAAATAAATCTCATTATTCTATAAATTATAATAAAACTCATTTCTATACTAATTGTCTCTATTAATTCATTAGTTAATGTTAAATACAAGATATATTCTGTTTTAAATAAACATAGGGGAAACCGATGTAAGATGGCGAATTCGATATAATTCAGAAAGTTTTCATAGATGATGGTTCATGCGTCATATGTTAGAAGTTACTGTGCTTGCCCATTTAGTACTGGATGAGAGAGAGCGGTGAAAGGCGACAGTTGATTCCTATGGCGTCACAAATAGTTTTGTTCATCCTTATGTAAATTTTCTCTTGATTAAGGTTCAATATAACGTAAACACAATATGTTCAGAAGTTATGCAGTGTTTTATGTTTGCATTTATCCATTTACTTTGTTACTGATAGAAAAATCGTCTTGAGACATTCAGTTTTTCGCATAAAATTAGAATTCATGAAAGTGGCCAACGGGAGCAAGATGGCAGGGATATGATGACGAATACGTCATCATACCCATATGCTCGAGAAAACGGAATACACTTGCTGGGGTTTCTACCTCATACCAATCAGAAACTTCCGCCAGTTGATGTAGCATTTTTTGGCCAATTGAAGTTCTTCTATTGCCAAGCATTAGATAAGTATATGGTAAAATCAATAACAGAATTATCCATATGCTCGAGAAAACGGAATACATTTGCTGGGGTTTCTACCTCATACCAATCAGAAACCTCCGCCAGTTGATGTAGCATTTTTTGGCTCATTGAAGTTCTTCTATTGCCAAGCATTAGATAAGTATATGGTAAAATCAATAACAGAATATGAGGTTGGAAAATAATTCAATGATGCTTACTAGATAATTAATAGTTTCAATTGTTGTGCAAGGCTTTAAACCCTCAGGAATAGAGCCATTTAATCCAAAAACATTTCCAGAAAGTGATTTTGCGCCAGTTGACACTTCAAGTCGTCCATGCTATCCATTGTAATAGAAGTTGTCAATAATGTAAAGAATGTTGACACGAAGATTGCTCCAACTATTTGAGAATACTGCTGAAGACAATAGGTTAGTCACCATAACCCGACCTGGAAGTAAGATAACTTTTTGAGATATGTCTGAATATATTTCTTTCCCTCAATAAGCATTTGACATATGATTTTCTAACACACTATTTTATTCGTCTATCTTAAAGGAAAAGATAATAAACTTTCCTTTCAATCTATGAAATGGTTTGACCAATAATTATATAAACGTCTTAAGGTCGCCTCTTTCCTCGGTTTCCCTTATTAAAGATTATATATAGTATATTATATAATCATTATTCAATTGTATTTAATTAATTAATTAAAAATTGCAGTATCTGGAAGGAAAGACATTTAAGGTGATATCTCAAATGCGTTGTAATAACAGCATGCCAGTAATGTGTAATTTCGGAAGGAATTAATTAATTAAAAATTGCAGTATCTGGAAGGAAAGACATTTAAGTTGATATCTCAAATGCGTTGTAATAACAGCATGCCAGTAATGTGTAATTTCGGAAGGAATATAGTATCATGCCCAAATTTGTGTCGTTGGTCGCTCATAGACTTGCAATGTTACATAAGAAGACGTAAGTCGCGATCGATTCTCCCACATATGCAGTGTTGAAATAGAGTAATTAATTCCAGACCGAAAACTTTGCCCAAGAAAAACATATATGTTTTTTGTACCTATAAAAAGATTTACCAAAAATATGAAACATGATAAATCAATTAAAAATTTTAATAAAGAAAGTGTATTCTTTCTTAACCTATAGTGAGACCATTTGGATATTGGATAATGTCCAATAATGGAAATTTCAATGAACAACTCTTTGAACTTGGTTTAAGAAATTCAAGCGCTGAACTTTATTTGACAAATATCACTCCTCTCTCAGGATAGCATAAATCAATCAAGTATCATCTTTATTTCTTTCATTGTTATTCTTGCTCATTCCTCATTTACATGTATGTTCTCAGAAAGCTTAAAGACTCGGAAAGCAATTTATCCAAATAACTAAATTTTCAATTTTAAAATCAGAGTCTTTAGGCTTTCTGAGAACAGTATGTTCAATAAAATTATGGAGTTTGAATTTCTCATCATTGGAGTATCGCACTTCGATCATCTTCAGAATCAACTTCCAAATCAAACTTGTAGCCATAACATCTTGGATTTCTTTGTTTCCAAAACAACAGTATCGGCTATTGCAGTATTGGATGTACACCTGAAAAGTGAATAACTGTAAGAAAATAAGTATACTTTCATTCAAATCCGCTTCTAATGTTTTGACAAAACCTTTGTTTCATGCCCATTATTTGCTGCCTTTTATATGTTGCATTCTTACAAGAGACTAATAAATAGCGATGCTATTCTAGCATTCGCTTGGATTAGCGCATATCTGTAACGGGATTAGCTATGAAGTGAATCAGATTATAGAACCAGGTGCAGATCTTTCTTGTAAAATCTAGAGGACGTCGAATTGTTTCCAAATCGTTCACAATAAAGTGATATACATTTTCACTTTTTTCCTAACTTGTTTTTTCGATATAAATCAATAAAAATGGTTCAGTTTCACACCCAGAGGTCTAGGATCGAATCCGAATTCTAGATGTGCAGGTAACGCTCGGATGTAAAAAAATTTTATGTATGCAAAATGAATATTATGATCATCTCATATACCAATTTATTAACGATATAAGACAAACATAAAATAATATACAGGTCAGTTTTGTTAATAATTAAAGTTTATTACATTTGATCTGAGTAAGTTGACACAAGTATGAGATGAAATAATATCGACGACGTTCATCGACAGATTTCTGAATTAAATAACAATTTTTATGTGTAGTATCTATTAAGTTATTCGATTAATCTAATTTAGTAGTCTGACCATTGTCTATTTAAATTTTAATTGATCAAACGTTAATTTAAATTATATTTGGTTTCACATGTGTTATTATCTTCTATGGATATTATCATATAACATATTTAAACATGGTTTTAATTTAAAAAATTATTTAAAGATGCAAAATTCCATATTGCCCAAAAGGAGTAGACTAAGTGAAGTAGTATTCCATTTCACAAATAATTAGAAAAACTGTATTTTCTTCCAGTTAGTTACCAAATTTTTGTTAGATTGTTAGATAAATATGTACTTATAATATTGTTATATTTAATATTTGCATCATTTTCTTTCGGAAGATGAAGATTTTCGCTTAGGCATAATGACGGACTACTAGAAAAAATAAAAAAGCTTTAGAATAGTTATTCGATAAGCAGATTTAATAATTATATGCTTCCACTGGCAGAGATTGCAGCCTTAATCCATGAGATTTGTTTATTCTCGAGGATATTCTCTAAAGAAAGAATTTTCTGCTGGCAAATATCGAATTTTGAGCGAGAATACATGAGAAAGGAGGACTTTTGTTTTAACTCTTTGCTACTTCGGATTTTCACTAGGAAAATCTAGAAATGCTGGACTTGGAATTAAAAAATATTAGGTATTTCGAAGTTGGCCTAGGAAATACTAGATCGTCCGACAAGCGTTAGGACGTTCTCGTTTTGACTAGGAAATTGCAATCTCTGCCAGTGGAAGCATATAATTATTAAATCTGCCTTCAACGCACGAAACACTGTGTATCTAAATTATGTTTGTGTAAAAAATAACATTTTGTGTAAATCTAAATGCCACAAAAGCCTACTTTGCAAAAAGTAAATAAGAGATGCCGAGCGTTGAAACGTTCTCGTTTTGACTAGGAAATTCTAATATTTCCTGAATTCGTATTTGTCCCGTAACAAACATATTTATATATAATAGATACTACACATAAAAATTGTTATTTAATTCAGAAATCTGTCGATGAACGTCGTCAATATTATTTCATCTCATACTTGTGTCAACTTACTCAAATCAAATGTAATAAACTTTAATTATTAACAAAACTGACCTATATATTATTTTATGTTGGTCTTATATCGTTAATAAATTGGTATATGAGATGATCATAATATTCATTTTGCATACATAGTCCTATAACATATACACAACAAATTAGAAATTAATTTTTCTAATTTTAGTTATTTTTATAATTAACTCTATATTAATAAACAATATTTTACAAAATATATATATATTTCTTTTCACAGGGAAAAGTTCAATCATTAGGTAATTATAATGAACTGGTACATTTAGGTATCAACTTAGGAATAAAGCTTGAAAAATCAACAACATATAAGGAAGATGAACAAATTTCAGAAATATCTCCCAACACAAGTATAAGTAGTAATACTCAGATATTCAAATCAAACACTATGCAATATTTTAAGAAAGAAATGGAAATTAAACAAGAAATAAAGGGGGTAAATTTATTTAATTATATAAAATTTTCTCCATAATTCCTTTTAATTTTCCCAGTTATGTACTTTCCTAACATGGAAAGTCCTATTTGATGGAACAAATTCTCTCTTTATAGATAAAAGAAAGATTGATGACTTCATACCATAAATCAATATTGTTATTATTGATATTGAATTATAAAAAAGTGATTTTGTTTGAAAACGGTATTATTAAAACCGTCAAATAAATATTCTCAAGTATAATTTCAAATATGTTTAATAAATAACCAAAAATCGTTGTTATACATATTAATTTAATAATTTTGCAGATTTTGTTTAATACTATTTCTCTCATCAGAAATAATTAAAAAAAGCTTTAAATTCTTTTAATCAAATAAATAGATATTAAAAATTTTTAATATTTTCCTCAATCTAATCAATATATTGAAGCCTCCTCATTTTTAAATTTAGCGCTCATTATTTCTTTTATAAATATTTTATACTAATTCAATTTTTATTTTATATTGTAGGTTATAAGAAATAATTCTGAAAAATTTGTTCAACGAAAGGAATTTAAAATTTCCAGAAGAGTTGTCGCGTACAAGGATTACATAAATGCTGGAATAGGAAGGATGTCCCAATTAACACTTCTCTTCCTATTTCTTATAACGCAAGCTTTGATTAATGCCAGCGATTACTGGGTCGTTATCTGGTAATTAAAATTAAATATTACTATACAGAGCAACTGGAGGTATTATGGAGTAGCATGGTTTCTCACAGAAGAAGTTTATGAAACTGTAATAATGCAGAATTTTTACGTTAAGTGGCGATATACTTTGGCTTTAGTTTCAGTTTCCTCGGTGGGAAGAATAATGGTTTAAAATAGAGAACGTGTTTACATTAAATACAAGAATTTTTGCTCCATCTGAAATCTTCGGATCTGCCAAGACTACAAGTAATTCTTTTCAGAGTTTCAAAAGAGTATTTAGGAAGTTCCTTTCATAATATCTCTACTTATTTTGAAAGATTTGGCTTCTATTGGAGTAAGCGTGGTGTAGATCAAATATTATTGTATGAGAAGTGACTATATGGAATACTATTCTATATTACCTCTTTCAGTCCTACTAATATAATTTAAATTAACGTTTGATCAATTAAAATTTAAATAGACAATGGTCAGACTACTTTCTAAATTAGATTAATCGAATTAATCGATTCTAAAGCTTTTTTATTTTTTCTAGTAGTCCGTCATTATGCCTAAGCGAAAATCTTCATTAAAATAATCCTGAAGATCATCTAAAAGGTTATAATTTAAGAGAAAGAGAAACTTAAGTACAACATAAGATTGTCACTATCATTACCATGTGTAGAGAACCAAACTGTCGCTGTCATTGCTATAGCAATGAACAATTCGACTCACAACAACAGAATTTTATAAAAATTATCAAATTATTTATGCTACTTTTGATTTATTATTTAATCTATCATCTTTTTTCCAATTACTAATTATTTTATTTTTTTCATGTACATTTTTATTATGAAGAAGAATCTGTATTTGAGATTAATTCACGTATTTCTTGTTATTCTTGGTTCGAGACTATAATTGTTGTTTCACGTGTTTTGATATAATGTTTTTGTTTATAGTACAGTTGTATAAATTTCATAATAACTCTACGAAAAAGAAAGAATCTAGGTGAATTAACTCCTGATGCTAAACGAATGCATTTAACTTGGGAAGATCGAACAAATCGACAGAATCCTAATAGAGAAAGAATGAAGTGAACATTTGAAAAGACACATATTTCAAATAAAAAATGTATCTATACGGGAAAGATTTTCAGAATACATTTAAAATAATCCTGAAGATCATCTAAAAGGTTATAATTTAAGAGAAAGAGAAACTTAAGTACAACACCATGAACTGCCCAAGCAACGCCGGGCACGGGTATGCTAGTAAAAAAATAAAGCTATGAAAGTACTTCTGTCTATTGAAAATGTTTCTATATTAAAAGATTACTTTGTTTGCAGTTATAACTAGGATTAATACTTCATTCAAAATAAGAATAATGTTTGGATTTTGTTTAATACAATTTTTCAGAATTTATTTTCTATATTTCAGGAAATATTAATTACAGTAGTTATTTATTACTTAAAATATTATATAGCTTATCCATATTAAGGAAATAATCATCAATATGAAACTGGCAGCAGTAATTTTGTAACTTTCTATAAATATTGTTGGTCTATTAGAAATTGGATATAAACATTTCTGTTTCCATTCATTCAGATAAGGCCTATCATAAACCCTCAAAACAGGCTGTTATATATATCACACTATAATTAAAGTGCTGCTATTCAATGCTTTCTCGAGAGATATTTAGCATCCAAATGCAACCAAATTTGGAATGGCAGCATTTCAGGATATACAGAAGGCATTCCTGTAAGAAAAGTACTAAAATTCACCATTATGCATTTGTGATACCCACAAGCAATAAATATCTTATTTATATAAAGCACTGATGCTATAAAAAGAGACACTGACCTTAGTGATGCAAGGGATAATGCTCAATGTGATTTCCATTCTGAATTTGTAAAGCCGAAACAGATGCATAACATGTTTAACAGCCAACTGCAACTGATCCTTTACAATGCTTCTTACTTGCAGTGTGATACTCTCTCAAGGCTGCCAAATTTGCAATATGTCTTCAATAAATCACACTTTTTAAGTGTCCCCACTATTAGAAAACATAAAGATTAAGAAAATAAGCTGGGCAAGTGGTAAAAAATGCATGATTAATCATTCTGTTCTCATTGAAATATTGTTGCAGAAACTATTATACAGAGTGTTCCATCTTGCATGAAAATGGTTGGCTCAAGGCATGTAGAGGTACAACAAAAGTATTGAGCATTACTTAGTATCTCTGGACTATTACAGAACATGTCACAGGGCTATTGGTAGTAATTTCTTTAAAGAAGAATGGCCCATGGATAAATGTGGCTGTGAATCCACACTAGACTAACTTTAGACAAATGCAGTGGAATCTGGAAAACATTTGAGGACTTTCAATGTTTCAAATGTGACAATCATTGTTCCACTGAGATGAAAATGTATCTCATCATTCCACAAGACTCATCCATTTACATTCTGGCAAGGAGGGTCAATGTGAAGGTCAGTCAGGCTTTCCTGTCAACAGCAGCAACTGGTGGTTATGGCTGATCTTGTACAGATAACAATGAACCATTTTTCTCAGTACCTTCCTTACTGTACCATAGAAAATATCAAACTTGTGTGACACTGCATGTGCACTACTAGAGCCTACAACCCTATTTGTTGATTTTCAACAGCAGCTATAACAACATCTTCAATAACTTGTGAAATGACAGACTTGTGTCATTGACCAGGGTTAATTTATAGATGTCCAGTTTTCTTGAATTGAGAGCTGAAAGCTTGTGTAGTCAATGGTGCCTAATATAATCTCTTATAACAAGATTCTTGAAGTGCAGCTATAACATTTTTTTTTGTATTTTTTATGTTCCTTTCCAATCATGAACATTACTAAAGGGAGGTAAGCTACAACATTATTGTTGTTTTTGCAAAAAAAAGCTTTACAAAAAATGTACATTCCAGCAAGATGATAGGCATTTAACTGAAAAGAACGACATTCAGCAGTTGTGACCACTTTTATACCTAAAACATGGCTACAAAACATGTGCTTATGCAAATGAAACTGCTTTTTCATTGCTTGCAAAAGTGTATAGTGATAATTTTTGGTACTATTCTTTTTTAGAAATATCTTATGTCCTGAAATTTCATCATACCAAATGGACTACTGAATATCTCTCTAGACAGCATTGAATAGAATACTTTAATTATGATCACACAGTATAGTATTATAATGAGCAGATATAAAAATTAACATTCAAGCAAATCTCATCATAAAAATTTATGATGAGATTTGCTTGAATGTTCAACAATATGGGATAGAATGAAATAAGCTGCTTATTCTGATACTGTACTAATAAAACAAAATTCTGCATTATGTGCAAAAATTTTAAAAGCTGAAAATTCTTTCAACTTATTTTTAATATGAAAATGTCTTTTATCTAGTATATATGATAATACAGTAAAACCTGTCAAATTGGACACCTATATATGTTGGACACCTCTCTATGTTGACCGACTTTTCCTGGAATCAGACAAAAGCCTATATTTTACTATATCTCCAAACCTCTATATCCTGGACACTTTATCTTGTATCTTGAACAACTGTTTATAATAAGATGGACATTTTTTGATAATTGGTTGAAATAAAATCTTAAAGTTTATTTAGGTTTAGATTATCCAAAGAAATTTGTGAAAGAAAAACTTATAACATTGATTAGTCATGCCTTGAGATGGTTACTGATGACATGAACTCGCACTAATCGAGGCCTACCTGTATATCTGAAATAGAAATAAACTTTTTAACAACAAAATTAAACAGAAACATTGGTAAATGATGTGCAAAGATGCTATTAAAATAAGCTTGTTTCTGATGTTCAATAATTGTTGATAAATCACAAAAAAATATTGTCAACATGTTGTTTTAATATGCATTAGAATATACTTTGCCAAATCTGTTATATCACTAAATCATTGCATATACAGTACTATAAATACAAAAAAAAACAGATTATTGTCTATCATTGTTATTGTAACTACATTTTCTCCCCTGCAGGAGATCATTTCCTATAGTTATCACATTTTAAAACTCGTTCTTGTTTAAATAAAATTTTTAGTATTAGATTTTCACTAATTTTTGGTTAACTATTTTTATAATTATGGAATTTTTCATTATAAAATAACAATTCAACTAAAAAATTATATTGTTTTCTGCTTATTAATGAGTTTCTTATGAACTGTACTAATGGCGGACAGTAAGACCCCATTTAATGCAGGGGATATGTTCCAAAAAAAACAAAGCGCTAAACGAAACAGCATTAAACGAGGTTATTTTAACACACAAATAATGGGAATAGGTGAAATGGGATAGTGAATAAAAAAATATAATTTGTAACATGTATTATTACTATTGAATTACATTAATTATAGTCAATTCTTATTATTTGCAGATTCCATATTCGCGTATTACACTATTCATGAAAATTTATTTGTAACTACAAAATCGATATTCGAGGAGCATTCACGCTTATTTGTGGACTTCCGCTGAGTGGCGAAAATACTGTTACCAATATAAACTCTCTCTCTAATAAAGGAAGTTGTTTGTTACCAAATGTAGTCTCTGAATCGGTTTGCTGGAACATTTTTCATTACCTGTCCCTTGTTCACTCTACAGATCACAGGTAGGCCAAAAGCCTGCTCATATCATCTGCAGATCCCATAGAAGAATGTGACCCTATGCTTGAATGCAGCCTCAAATTTAGGAGCCTAACTTCCTATGCATTTGCTCCTTACACCTAAATTTTAGAAGATCTGAAGCAAAAAGCGATGCAGACAAGGCTGACTTAGTTTTTCAATGCAGTTCAGAAAGACAATGTGTCAGCTGTCACATCAACATCTTGCACATTAAAAAACTATCAATTTTTCATTTACTACATAATTAATGTTTTAAAAAATTAAATAAAGATTACTGTAAGTAATAAAAAATCTGTAGAAGTGAAACTTTTGTTTAATATTTTCACAGTAATATACTGTATTTGTTCTAAAATAGCCCAAATTCTTAAATTCCGCTCTTCTGACAGGATTAGGAAAATGCTCTGCTCATGTGCAAAGGACTGAGCAAGTTTTCATTGTTACTGTTCTCTGGACAGCAAGTTTTCAAAAGCAAAGCAGGATTCAAGTGTCCTGTACACATCGATTGGCATGGTTTTGGGAAGAAACTGGCCTTTAATAATATAGATGACTTCAATAGGAGTATGTATTTGCATCAAATAAAAAAATGATCAAAATGGACTGAAAGCGTTTTGGGATCACACTCTTCAATTGGAGATGCATCAACACAATGACCACTGGAAACACACATCTGATGTTCTAAATGGGTGCAAATGATTTTCAATATTTGCTACTAGATCAAAAATATTAGTGATCACTATATTTAATCTGTGGACAGCAATCTCTGACATTTCTTTCCATCAGCATATGCAACATTTTATCTATACAAAAAAAAAAACAAAATAAAAACCATTTCATATCATATAAGATTGCACCAATAAGCAAATTGGTCCATTAATAATTAATTGGTAGATTAGTCATTTTTTATAGTAGGATAATTAGTTTAAAATTTATTAATTGATAATATGATATAATAAATTAATAGTCTATTAACTGTATTAATGCAAATAGAAAAATACACTATTCTATTATAAACTATAAAAAAGCAAATCTAATACAAAATTTGTATCCCAAAATGTGAATAACTATCAGTTAAATACTTTGAGTTAATTTTAATAAAAGTATCTACTTATTTGTGTTTGCTAATTGCCTTAAAAATGTTACGTTCTGTGTAAAAAAAAAATTTCATTATAAGAAACTTCGGGGACTATTCAAATTTTGTTATAACAAAACAATTTGAACAGTCCTTGAAGTTTCTTATAATGAGATTTTATCTATATAATAGAATCCCAATGATTTTGTAAAGATATAATAAAAATTTGAAGTTTTATTAATAATAGAATTTGTTAAATTATTTTTATTTATACCTTAGTAGTTATAATTTTAAAAAATTTACATTTTATTAAAGCAAAGAAGTACCGTATTACTTCAAATTTAAGCTGCACTTTTTATTCAAATTTTTAAGATGTAAAATTTGGATGTGGCTTAAATTCAAACCGAATATTTTAACATCTTATTTCTCCTGATCTCCCACTCCCCAACGTTCGGGATTTTATTTTTACGCTTAATGCATGAACATAGTATTAGGACCCTTGATAACAGTTTATTCGATGGTCCCCCATTCGTACTTTTCTGATTTAATCCAGTTGCTGTTTGATAGTAGGTTGTAGAATCGCATCATATCTGGCCATACTTTAATTATAAGAAAAATCACGAATTACTATAATGCTGTTTATAACCAGGAAACAAATAACCACCTTTTTTTATTTTAAACAAAGAAACTGTACTCAAGGAAAATATTCCTAAGAGTGTTATAATTCGAGCACAAAAGAATGCATGGATGACAACAGAATTGATGAAAGTTGATTAGAACATGTTTGGGAAAAGATACCTGGCTCTATTAAAAAAAAAAAGAAAAAAACTGAAAAAGATTGTATATCTGAAGATTCTCAATGAATTAGGTAGCTTATTATATATATTAGTACCTATTTAAGTAAATAAAAATGTTATTTTTCAATACCTTATAATAATTCGTTTTTATTTTTTTCCAATTTTCCAACTTTGAAATCCTACTGTGGCTTTATTATTTTTTCCAAGTTTCCAATTTTAGAATCTTACTGTGGCTTAAATTCGAAGTAATATGGTAATTGTTTCTCAAGGTTAATATTTGTGTTCGTTTGAGCAATTTTAGTGACTAATATACTATAATTTTTTTTATTAAAATTTCTATATTATCTTGATCTGAGATTTGTTTTAGTAAAATCAACTTTTGATAATTCAAAGAACATTCTCCAAATGTACATAACAATTTATCACCAAAATGGGAAATTTAAAACATAGTATCACAATTATCAATGTACAAGTTCTCCCCAATCCATTATTCCTAAACAAAACCTAGCAATCATAAGATTAAAAACATTTTTATAAATAAGTTAATGTTTTTTAAAATATTTACTTCAAGCTTTTTTTTTTTTTTTTTTTTTTTTTAGCAGCACTCCCGAAATTGAAAATTTATCAATGTCTTGGTAGTCTAGCTGGTAAGGCGTCGGGATGGTAATCCGAAGTCCTTGATTCGATTCCAGGCCAAGGCAAATTTTTAATTTCAGGAAATTAGTAAAAATTATAGTTCAATTATTAAATAATAGATGGCCCATCTTAACCTATAAATTTAAATTATTAATTATTAATCCAACAGATGATGGAACCACCGTAGCGTTAAATTTAAAATTATTAATTTGGCAGTTAATTCAAAAAATAAACCGCTAGGGAAAGTTTGGCTGTTTAGGATCACTTGGATTATGTGTATCCCCTTAGAATTGTTGATTTATGATTGATTATATATATAAAGTAAAATAAAAAATTATTTTAATTGCATAATGAATTAAAATATCACAATAGATTACACTACTTTTAATTTAATTAAACAGTAGTTCCCTGTCTAGCTAACTTGTTTTGTTGGTCACCATCTTAACAACAAATGACAAACTCAGTAACTGCCAGAAAAAAATTTAGCAAAAGTTATTGGATTCTTGAATATTATTATTTTATTTTTCAAAAAATTGTTCATATGGAAGTTATTTATTCTGAAGGGAGTCAAGATCAGTCTTGCTGATAGAGATTTTATGTTATATGGAGAATTTCTTATAGTATAGGAATGTTAATAACATTACTATGGAGAAGCTACATGGGGCTTTAAGTATTAAAAAATTGCCATGTTAATGAGAAAATTTCGTGCAGGTGCTTGCTGAAGTTTTATTGTAATGTTCACAAAAATCAGCTACCTCTTTACAAATAATTTGTATTGTATTACTTATTATAAGCATATAATATTTCATATAATTCTGAATATATAAAATACATAATACAAAATTGTATGAAATGATTCCATTCATGTCGCTCATAATATAAGCAGATTGATTGGTAATATTTTTCCAGACATTCTATGCAAGGATGTGTTTCCTATCATATTGTAACATTGGAAATTTGATCATTGCATTCATCCATTGTTTCTAACAAAAATAAATTTACACTAATTAAATTTTTAGAAAAATTCCATAAAATATTCTAAACACTTGGTCCTTTAGTTGTTAGATTTCCTGAATAATGCATCAAATGGCTAATTATTTATGATTGTGTATATTAGATCACATCTTATATGATTCTCTTTTTCAATTTTATAGCCATTTGCCCCATAAGTAGCTAATCTAATTTGATTTTAATTTTAATAAAAAAATTCCATTCCAGATAGCAAGCATTAGCATTATTAAGCTGCAGAACATGTTCAGATCAACAAAAACTGTTTTTAATGTGTGATAATTTTAAATGCAGCCCATAATCCCTAAGGATTTTATCATTTTATATAAACTGCCAAACTATCTCTCATGGATTTTTGGCTATTTCACTTATCAGCTTTGAAAGTTTTTTATAAAAGAAAAAAATTTATTATTATTATTATTATTATTATTATTATTATTATTATTTTGTTACTGTGAAAATATTAAAAAAAGATTACTGTAATTATAATATTGTATATAGTACTATACACTGCATATACTGTAATTATTTGTAAGTAATGTAATACATATTAAATAAGATGCCTGTAAACACCAAAACACACATAAACCAAGTATGAAAATATTAGGAAGAAAAGTTCGCAGGAACCTAAGTCTATATTTCCCATAGGTACAATGGTTCACCTATTTGCTAATTCAGTATTTGCAAAGAATTTATAGAATGTAACTACTGCGAATAGCGAGAATAGACTGTATAGACATTTTTATTGCTAATATTGATTTGTATTCATAAATCATTTATGAAAATCAAAAATATTCAAGTAAATAATTAATGAGGAAGGTCCTTCCTCATTTGATGCTTTTTGTTTTTTCATTAAGAATCATCTAATGAAAAATCATATGCCTTTTCTATTTTTAACTGTTGATAGTAAGACATTGCATCCATAATATTTTGCCTTGTCTTTGAACTTCTATCAAAATTTGGATCATTCTGTATAAACTGATTCATAATTTCCATAATAGTGGCTAAACTTTACCTATAAAATAATGTTGCTGAATGATCATAAATATGAACTGTGACCACAGCAGACTTTCGTATGTACAGCACTGAAGTGATATCAAACATGTGTGACAGCATGAAATATCAAAGCAACAAATTAGTGCAATTTCAGATTTATGTGAATATAATGGTTTGAAAAAACTGCTCCAAAGTGAACCAATAAAAATATAAAATTCAAAAAACTGCATTAATATTGAAACTAGTGTTAGAGCAGCATTAAGAGGAGTCTTACTGTATTTTGTTATAAAAATATGCATTTTAGGATAGTAAAATAAATTTATTGTTAATAGATTGGTTCAAAGTTGTTTATCCACTTAATCACATTTTTATATTGATGTTTTCAGAAATGGCATATGAATGTAACTCTGCAATCCATTTCTCCTCCATTTCTAAACTGCTAGATTTTAATGTGTATATTATATTTTGGTTAATTCAGCCATATTTATTTTATTCATAATTTGTTCATTATTGTGAACATTTTTCCAGATACTTAAAACTACATTAAATTTGTATTTTTCTTATCATAAAAATATATAAGATCAAGAAAAATTATGAGTAATCCTTGACTTACAAAGATTTGGTTTGAATCCAAATATCATAAGTCAGAAATTCCAAAAATTATGGATTGCCACTATCAATATTTATTATTACACTCAACTATTATAATAAACTTAACAAACACAAAAATACAAGAACCAGACATAAAAAAAATACTTTTTATATGTCAGACTATTCATCAGGGACTCAAACCCTTCCTGGGATCCTGGAATCCAGAGATCCCGGTTGATTTTGGTTGCAGGACTTATCCCAGGAAATTTTCTTTATCCCAGGATTTCCCAGTCTAAATTACTAATTTCAATAATCAATACTTACAGTCTTACACAATACACACACATTATATATATATTGCAGTGTTCGAGAAAACTCGAATAATTAGGTTAATGAAAATTGTTTAAGTAATTTGGAACATTTGAAATTCACGCAGTAACTTGTCTTGGGATTCCTTCTTCTGAATCATTGCAATCTGATTTGTCACATTCCAACTGCCAGGAAAAGGAAGACGAAGAGAGTGAAAGATAGCAGAGTGAGCAAACTCTTCGTGAGAAATTGGCGCATCAAATCAAAAAACAAACTGAATGTGTTTCTAAAGACCCACTTCATTTTGAGGGTCTTCAAACACAAAGAATATATCCAAGATATCACTTGAAAAGAATATATCCAAGAATCACTTGCAAAGAATATATCCAAGAAGTTCAAAATCTTTAAGGCAACTGGTTAAAAAACAACAAATATAATAAAATTAATGGATGCCCTGGAAACTATAACACCAACAAGCTGAAAGATCCTTTTTGGCTGCAGGACTATTTATAATCAAACTTAGAAATAGTTAAACTCAGCATAAAAGTGTAAACTGTCTGTGTTTTTTATGTTCATATTAAATTTCAATTGCCAAATCAATAAACTAAAGTTAAATAAATTTTTTAACAATGTAGCCACCACTCAGTACTCACTAGTCTGTCATGGTTTAAAAAAGAAAATATTAATCTTGAATTCACCGTTTCAATTTGTAATATATATATTGAAATTGAACATATATATATATGAATTACAAACTGAAGCAAATTCAAGATTAACATTTTCTTTTATGCATATTTTTCTTATACATATGTATATATATATATATGAATAGATAAAATGCTGTGAAATATTCAGTTTTAATTCCATCTACAAAAATCTCGGGAAATCCCAGGATCCTGGGAAAAGAACATTTTTTATCCCGAAATCTGGGAAAAAGACAATCCCCACTTAATTCTATTGACCAATCATAGAATTTATTTATGACATTAATTTTCTATGGTTTAACCCATAGAAAAGGAAGGAAGAAACGAGAAGAAAATAGCGTAGGTTGAGGACAGAGTTAAAGATTCCTGCCGAAGAAAGTGGACAGGCCACTAGAGGAATAGTAGTAATGAAAGCGGCCAAATTAAGCATAATAAACGTAACAAGTAGAGTGGCAAAAAGTTGAGGTGATTGTAAATCAAGGACTACCTATATACAGCTATAATTTAGAAAAATTAATCATACTTGATTTTTATATGAACGTGATGGTTTCTTTGGTTCAGAGCTCCAATCCATTCCATCATCATCATCCTCTTCATCCCCACTACCAGAGGACCATGTATTTTCAGCCAAGTGACGTGCATGGTTAACATAATTATATCTTTTCCTTCAATAATAATAAAATTTTAAAATCAATAATAGACAATATAATAAAAAGTATCAAATATAATACTGATAAAATTATAAAATCTATACACAGTCAAAAGTTAATTAAGAATTATGAATCAGTTATATGATCCTTTCATCTGATTTTGATTATTTGTAGCACTTGATCCCCTAACATAATGGTCTCCAAAGTATGGTACATGAACTATATGGATGCATAAGAAATTTCCAGGTGTGTGCATGTTTTGCTTGTTCATAATATATATCTGTTATATGGTATGCTACTTCTTTTACTGATAAAGGAATACACAATTAAAAACATTTTGGAACTGCTACTCTAAAAGATTTGAATATTGTGTATAAATTCCATTCAAATCAGATAATATTTAAACAAAATATTACCTGATCAAAATATGTACAAATTGCTACTACTACTACTACTACTACTACTACTACTACTACAAGATTTTTATATATTGATGTAATAAATCTTATTACAACAGAGATGATTGAATTAAGATCAGTAATAATGATCACATATCAGTTTATATTCAAAAGGCTTGGTTCTTTAATGGATACCAATAAAATATTTAATTTGAATAAAAGTTATATACAGTAGGTCCCAACTTATATGGTTTCAGAGATACGTGAATGAATGTCTTTTAATTTTTATTAATTTTCATGAAATCCCAATGAAAATTCATTAACTAATTTATATTTCTCCAAAAATATCACTTATGACCTTAAATTTTCTTATCTACAGTTATAAAATAGACTCAAATTTCATTTGGCCATTCCATTCACTACTTCAATTACATGGAACTTTTTGGATGAATTATACAGTTAATTCATTGTTAATTAAATATATAATTAACCATGTAAGCCATAGTTAATAATGCATTTTGAAATTTACAGTACATGAAATTAAGTCAGAGACCTACTATATTTACAAGTTACAAAACTGATAAACATATCTAATTCATATATTTTTTTATTTCAGTATGGAATGGAGAGTCAAAAATTAATATAGTTAAGTATCGTTAATCAATAATTCAAAAGTATTCTACAATCGTCAATCTATAATTCAAAAGTATAAATTATTCAGTACATTTTATAAAATAATAGCAAACTCCATATTATTAAAATTATAGGAAATTCCCAACCTTACAAGCTAATTATTTCCTGAAGTGGGCTCAAAGTAAAAAATTGTAAACCAAGAGTCAACTTTCTAAAAGATAATGTTAAAACCAGGAGTTCTGTTCTCAAAGAAATTTGGCCATATAAAATTAAGCAAAGGACAGAAAAATCAATAGTAAATAATTAAACAATGATTTAAAAATATAACCTTTAAAATCAAGCAAATTATGATGATAAAAATTACTTATGTCATATGTATTTAAGGAATTTTTATTCTTTGCCATCATCAACAAATGATTAGATGAACTTTTATACATTGTATAATGCCTTAGGAATAACTTGAGAATGAAAGTTATTTACATAATCTGTCAATGAAACAATAGCAGCCATAGCACATACTACTATTGTTTCCTCCCTGAGAAACTGGAGGTGTGGGATCCTTTAAGGTGTAAGTTAATGCTTTACCACACAACCAACTGGTGATACTTCATATTTGGGAAAAAACTCAAACTGAAAACTTCCTATATTTAAATAATTTTGATAACATTATGCTAAAAGGGAATTTTGCATTATCCAAATGCAAATTACTGATATTAATTACTATCAAATACGAATTTTCATTAAAAATGTAATTTAGTAAGCAACATTATTCAAAAATCTTTTCTTCAGTGTATGAAAATTATTTTTTTTAATAAAAAAATTTGATAATAGCTCAAAGCAAGATTGAGACTATGATTTGTAATCAAATAAATTCCAATTGAAATATTGAAGTAATTCTTAAATATGAATACAGTATGTGAGCATGCATTGTAGTGCAACAAGACTAGAGAGATAGATCAAAGATAGATCTACTTATTTTTGTATTTTTGATTGTTTCCTTACCACTCAACAATTAAATTACAATTTTCTCCCAATATAGAATAAAATATAAACAATAACATTTAAATAATAATAAATTTAACTGACTGTTTAATGGATTCCAAAAATTTTTGTCTTCTTTCCACTTGTGAAGGTATCTTCTTTTTAATTTTATACTGTGCAAATCTTGGATGAACATTTGAAGTATCATAACAACTGCTTAAATGAACTTCTGATGCTAAATTCACTAGATCTTCCATTAGCTAAATTTATAAAATTTTATTATTTTATGAACATCAAATTTAAATATTTTTCCTTAAACTTTTTGATATGAATAAAATTAATTAACTAATGTATTTAACTAAGAAGCTATTTTTACGATTTCTTCAATACAGTATTTTTGTTTTTAAATAACGATTGGATATAATCATGGATATAACAATTGGCTGAAATTGATAGATGTGTTCACTTAATAGATTGTTTTTAAAACTCAAGTAATGCAAGCGAAATTATCTTTCTAATATGGAGATTTAATCATACTTTCCCTTTCTCCTTATTACGACATGAGCTTTATAATAACAAGCTTTCAATCGACTGAAAATCTATAAACTTTCCCTTTAGCAAAAATAATCATGTGCAATATTTAAATCAGTATTATTAGTGTTGTCAAGTTGGTCTCGAGAAATTCTCCTCAGATAGCGCCAATTTCTCTCACTTTTATTCCAACTTTGGGTCGATTAAATTTAAATTTTTTAAATAATAATATAACCTTATTTAATCTAAGCTTTACAAATTAAGTAATCTTAAAAGAATAAAAATTGGCATTAAATTTTCATAAATCGTTCAGAGATATCTTTTTTGTCAACAGATGACGCTACTTTCCATTCTCTAATTCTTCTTCACTTAATAATATGGAGGCTATAGCTCGAGTCCATTCTCTGATGCGCCAAGAATACTCTTGAAGAATGCGAAGTGACCATCGATGAAGTGCCTTACGAAAAACATATATTTATTTTTAAATGTACTGTATATAAAAATTAATTTGTTTCCAACTGGCAGAATATAGAGGCAGAGCCGGCTCTGCCTCTATAGTAGACTGCCTATTTTGTGATATTTGTATTGCTAATAATAAATCTAAGCGTATATAATAAATTAATAAAGGAATTTGAATATAATGTTCGACAATTAAGACGTCGAATTTTCGGGCCTCAGATTGCATTTTCAAATTTCTAAGAAAATCTGATAATAGAATTTTTGATGTTTCAGAGATGTATTGATATGGAAAATATTTTAATTAAATTTATATTAATTTCTTGTCTTTTATTATTGCCTGTTCCGGTACCAGCAATGATAAAATGCGCGGAAAATACGAGGGGTATTTATAAAGTTTTAGGAAAATGTAAATAAAAAGACAAGAGTAATTTCAAACTGATAAAACACCATGCGTAAGTATCGTGTAGTGTTGTCACCTGATAAAGCGATAACGCTACACGACACTTACGCATAATATCTCATAAGGCGGTCGAATGGTCGAGTGATAACTCATTGGCATATCACATACAAGGAGTCGGATTCGCATCCTGGGTCTGGCATCTCCTGAAAAATTATTTCGGGGTTCGGGTCCGGCCCGGCGATTCCCATTCTTCATCTCATTCACGGGTATGAATGTAGTCCTTGGTTAGAACTGGCCTCGTCCCTCACTGATTGAAAAAAAGCTTAAAAAATCTGATAAAACAAGTCTCAACAAAGTTTCTGTTCGCATCAAGATATAGTTATCAGTTTTAATCATATTAATGTTATTTATATGTTTGCATACATTTTTATGGTATCTATTTCTGATTGTATATAACTTCAAGAGTTACAATAATTTTATGATTTTAAATTACAAAACGACAGTACACCTTTTGATTGAAAAAAATTTGTGAAGATCATCTAGGAGTTGTATATAATATATATGTAGCATTAAGAATTATGCTAACGATTTCTGTATCTGTTGCTTCTGCAGAACATAGTTTTTCGAAATTAAAATTAATAAAAAATTATTTGAGATCGAATATGAATCAAGAAAGATTAGAGGGATTCGCTATATTATCTATAGAAGAATAGCAAATCAAATTAATACTATTGCTTTAGTGTTTCACTGCTTTATACGGGATTTACTTACATACAAATTTACCTGTTAGCACTTATAAGCAGTCCGTGTCATAACAAGTTACTAAAAAATGTTTTTTATTAACTAGAGGAGCGCTTTCGGCTTAATCTGCCATTATCAACTCTTACATAACGTTTTTAGAACATTGATTCTGGAATCAAAGCGTACAATTTCTGTTCTTTTTTAGTTTAAATTTAAAATATGAATATTCAAAAAACATTCTTAAAAAATCTTAATATACACGTGTTCACAAGACTTTTCTAGGTCGTACGAATTTTAAACAAAATGTAAAGATAAAATATATAATACGATAAATAAAGTTTCTTATATCATTAATTAAGAACATAATACTCTCTGCTATTTTTACAGTTTACTAGTAGTCAGTTCCTTGTGTGTTCTCGTTTAGGGCATATTTCCATGGCTTTCCCAGGCTGTCTATTTGTCGGTCGTTAATAACCGTGGCGTTATACTTACCTCTATAGATCTGTATTTCTTCTGCTATGAATAACTCGTGTTTGTTACTGACTTGTTTCGTCACCTTACTTTCATCCCATTTAATTCTTACGTTTCCTTCGTATGCTCTTCTGGCCGCTCTGGCCAGAAGAGCATACGAAGGATGTTAGGCTTGCATTTTTTATGTCTCTTTGATGTTCTGATATCCTTTCTTTTAGGTTCCTACATGTTGCGCCTATGTATAGTTCTTCTGTGTTGTCGTCAAGGTTCTCCAATGGGATGTTGTATACCCCTGTTTTTTCCATCTTGTCGTAATTGTCCTTGACATTCCTTAACAAGCCGAAGATGGTTGGTGGCCTTTTATATGCGGGCTTTTTATTATTTTTCTTCAGGATGTTTTTTACGGTTTTAGAGCTTCTTAGTTCGTGTGGTATTATTTCATAATTGTTCGTTTGCGCGTTCGTTTGCTGGTCAGTTACACCATCTCTTTCTTCATTCTGCTCCAGATTATCTCTCTTCTTTTTTAGCTCTTTTGTTATTTTATCAATTATTCTTTTATTATATCCATGTTTACTAGTTATAGTTTTTATTATATTCATTTCCTCTCTAATTAGTTCTGGACTATTACAATAGGTGTACGCTCTCGCTATCATGGATCTTAATGCCGCCTTTTTATGCTGCCATTTATCATTGGATCATTCTCAATGGACTATTGGATTGGACCATTCCAATATATTTTGAAAATATAATATATTTTGAAAATATATTATTATATATTATTAATATATATTTTTAAAATATATTGGAATCCCATCCTCTACATCAGTGTTTCCCAAAGTGTGGTACGCGTATCCCCAGGGGTACGGAAGAGTTTGGTGGGCGTACGCGTTGCACCGGAATTTGGTGGGGATATGCACTACACCGTGCTTAGCATCTTCTATTTCGTCTTCATACAACTGGCGAAAACGCTTTCGACTTATAGAAGCAGCCATAGCGAACTCCCAAAACAAAACCGTAACTAGTCGCGTGGATGCCGACTAGGCGCCACTCGGATTTTTTAAAATTAAAATATTTATCAAAGCGTAAATTTCTATTGCACATATACAAAATATTAACTTAGGAATACACAATAATTTTATTTTTCGTTTATTATTATTTTGTGTGTGTGCCAAAAAGAAAAAAAAAATATATTTTGATTGTTATTTAAATACATCCATTTTTTTGACAAGGGGTACTCAGCGTTACGAAAATTATAGAAGGGGTACACATATGTGAAAAGTTTGGGAAACACTGCTTTAGATCATTGGACCCCACTTTTTTGCATTTTTAAGTATCTTTTCAATCAAAGAGATTAATAAGGGGAGGGGTCAATTCCAACCACTGGTTGCACCCACACCCATGGAGGAGGCCGGATGATGAAGGACAGGAAAGGGGTCCGAAAAAAGTTTTCAGGAGATGTCAGACCCGGGACACGAATCCGGGTCCTTCTACATGGCACGCCAACGCGTTATCACTCGGCCATCCGGCTGCCGCCCGTTGGATTCCACTGACAACTTTTTGTCGATGCTCTGCAAAATCTCCAGCCAGCCCTGTATAGAAATACCAATAACTTATTTCAAAATAATTATTTTCATTGCTTTATAAACTTGGTTAAAATGTTTTATCTCTTGAAATCATAAATTAAAAATATACTATATTATGTGGCCATTTTTGCAATTAAAGTTTATTATTAAAACCTGAAGAAAGTAATTTTTAATACAGTACTCAAAACACTTTGAAATTGAAAACTTCTAATAAAGTTTTAAAGCCTTCAAATCATTTACTCCTCTATTATTATGATAGTGATTATTTGGAAAAAACATTTGACTTTTTTTTATCCTCCTTCAGAGTATTTTTCTATTTCATCTTGATGTTAATATTTCTCAAGAAATTATCAATGCTATATATATTAATATTTAAAAGAAATCTGTAATATAAAATATTTTATTCGCGTAATAAAATCTTGAAATATACAGTGTAGTATATGCACATGTTTAAAGTTGAATATCAAAGTGCTATAAAATAAAAAATATATATTTAATATTTAATATACATAAATGTTTTTTCTTCATTTATTATTATTATTATTATTATTATTAGCTATTCCATAAAGTTTCATCTTCTAGAGAAAATAAGAGAAACAATCTGAACGTTCTCGAATGAAAGAAGTTAAACTAGTGGATCTAGCTTAAATATAAAAATTAATCAGTTCTATAAGGATAATGCAATATAGAGTCGCTATATAGTAGCATTTTTAATATAGTGAAAAGTTAAACGACAACTTCTCCTGTTAGAAATACTACAAGATATAAGTACTTTGCATATACTGTAAATGTAAGGTATCTCTTATCGAAATTGAAGGCGAGGCTCATGACCTCAAAAGATATTGACCTTACTCTCAATTTTTGTAACAATTGTTTTAGTCACCAGTTGCACTGAAAGCTAATGATACCCATTAATGATAATATTGTACATACATACTTTCTTAGATAAACTGAAGGTCGAGGACAATCATTTATTGATAAACATTTTTCATAAAGGATCACTGCAGAATCAATTACTGATATACAGTAATTAGTAATAAATTGATGCACATACAATTTTTTTATATATTTCGTAAAATAAAATTTATATCGATTTTTGCAACAGATATTTTTCTTCCCAGAATGTCTTAGAGACAAAATTATCTATATTGCATATACTATAAATAATATATATTTTTATATTGCTTATATTATTGAAATTTAGATAAATAAAATTCAGATATTATTCCTATAAATTTAAAATAATTTATAATAGAAACTATTATAATTTCAACATATAATTTATAATAGTTTCTTGTATAATTTAACTGATTCAGCGCAACGAAACAAAAACTTCATTTTAATTTTCAAATAATTTTAAAGGGAAGTTATGGCTTTAATTTACAGAATAATGAATAGTTTCAATTTTATTACTTATTATTGTTTACAATGATTTATACTTCTTTGAATACTCTTCCTTATGCTGATTTAACAGTCTAAAGAAAAAAATTAATTGTAATTTATCTTTAAAAAATTTATATTTACTAAGAGTTAGGAAGTTAATTAAAAAGTTACAGAGTATCATTTAGTACAAATCAACTGGCATAATATTTATATATTATTTAGACAATTTTATTACTGATTTATCAATTTTTTTAACTAATTTTTTATGAGATATGGCGATTATCAAATATATATATATATTTTTAATTCTAGTCTATCAATATTATTATTGCAATAGATAGAATATTAAATTCTTAAAATTTAAATTATTACATGATGTTTTTAATTTGTAAATATTTACCTTCATCTTTATTAAATAAACAATTAATATTTTAATAAGTTGAAATAAATATGTATGTTAATATTTTTAACACAAATCTATAACCAATGACAAATAATTGCCATATATACTCGAGTATAAACTGAAAAAAATTTTTTTAAAGTTTTTGAAGGATGAAGATCGGCCTATACATGAATAGTCAAAAATCGGAAAAATTTTCGTAAAATCATATTTGCGGCTCCATCGCGCTAGCCGCCAAATTTATTCCTAATAAAGATCATATTATTGATTCTTTCGATTTTTATTATTTTTTTGTTAAGAATATATGGCAATGGATGACTCTATATACCGGTATACACTAATATTTTTTAGGTATTTAAATATTGTATATAGTACAAATACGATCGAAAATATATAAAAACGGTCGCATTGCCTCTTTTGTGCAACTTATAGTAGCGAGAGGATGCGCCATATTTATTTCTAAAATTGCTCTTTTCTTCTCGCGGCTCCATCGCGCCAGCCGCCAAATTTATTCTTAATAAAGATCATATTATTGATTCTTTCGATTTTTATTTTTTTTTGTTAAGAATATATGGCAATGCTCTATATACCGGTATACACTAATATTTTTTAGGTATTTAAATATTGTATATAGTACAAATACAATCGAAAATATATAAAAACGGTGTCCTTGCCTCTTTGGTGCAACTTATAGTAGCGAGAGGATGCGCCATATTTATTTCTAAAATTGCTCTTTTCTTCTCAATTTTATTATTAAAAATATGCAAATATATGTGAATGTTCATATTTAAATAAATTCAAAAATATTAATTTACTGGGCGCATCACAATTAAGATTGGGAATGTATATATAGATCTTCTTTTAACGAGTAAACACGACAGCCATTAATCTACATATAATTAATTAATATTAAATGGAAATATAGTAATCTCCAATGCTTCTGATCGACAATTTGTGCATTTTCAGATAGTTCTGATCATTTAGAAAATACAGGATGATTATTTTTTAGCTGATTTCGGACATCAGATTTGCGCTCCTAACAATCGTAACTATGCTGATTGATTTTCCTATTCCCATCAATTGCAGCAAACTTCTCCTTGCGTGTTTTGATTGTGATATTTTATCATTTAAGGCTGCGTTAAATATTTTTATTGAGATTTGAAAATGATGAAAAATTTTATTATTTTTTATTTTCTGCCGAACAAATATTTCAATGAAATCATATTGTAGAGAAATGCGACTTGACTCAACTCGATACGATCGCATCTTGCTCTCCATCCAGCTTTTTCTTCCTGTTGCCAGACAATGCTATAAGTCTGGCATTTTGTCTCCTTATTCATTCCAATAGTTAAACTCGTTTTTGAAAACTTTTTAAATTATAAAAGTAACTATTTATTTATTTCAATGAATATCATATTATTCTAACACTTGAAAGTTGGAGATTCGGTTTATGCACATGTTTCACATTTTTACCAATTTTCAAACACTGAAGTAGGGGGATCAGCTTATGCACCAATATATACGGCAATACTATCAAAAATAAAGATTATCGCATTACTATATTTGCTTTATCATTTGGCAATAATTTCTTTATAAAAATATCATTAGAATGCAATTCTGTGTAAAAACAGGGTTATTAATCTTTTAAAATTGAAATTATGATAATGTTTTTAAAAATTCATTATAAACATTTGGTTACATGCAACTTTTTGTTTTTACTTATTAAATTACGATTATTTTTAATTAAAGGAAATATTCTGTATTCTGAGCTAAAAATCACTTAAGTCTATTTTTTTAATTACGATTTTTTTAATTAAAGGAAATATTCTGTATTCTGAGCTAAAAATCACTTAAGTCTATTTTTTTATGAGATTATTGCTATTTTGTCTCTGGCTTAATACATATAAAGTGATGATAATTAAACAAATTTGAAATTAGAAGAATATTAAATATATGCTTTAAGAGAATCAAAGTACCGCAATATTAAAATATTTGTTTTTTCTAGTCTGTGAAATTAGTATAATGTGATAAATAATTTTCATGGTTTTTAGATCTAGAATATAGAATTATAAATTATTATTATAAAGTATTTGTGGATTACAATACAGTACAGTACTTTAAATTCAGTACTATCGATGGTTTAAGAATTAAGATCAAGAATGAGTTATATACGGTGGCGTAGCTGAAAACCGAGAGGCCCCCCGCAAAATTGTCGATGGGGCCCCCCTCTTTTTAATTTATCGATATAATTTATTTCAAATGCTATGTAAACTCTGTAACACTGGGTGTCAACGTTTATTTATAAGGATGTCGACGTAAAAAAAGCCTAACGCAAACTAATTTATTAATAAGGTTAATACGTGAAACTTTATACAGGTGAAAGTGATTTATTATATATGTTACAGGACAAACCCGAATTCAGCTCCCGATTAATTAAACCCGAATTCAGGAAATACTAGAATTTCCTAATCAAAATGAGAACGTCCTAACGCTGATCTTATTCCCTTATTAGATTATTAATTTATCTATGTTTCTAATGTACAAATATAAAAACATTATCTCAGGAAAATAAATTTTTCTCATTCTCAGTTACAGTATAAAAATCTTTTTTGCGTGTTTACATTAAAGTGTGACATTTGTTTAAACTTAAACACTCTTAAAGATAAAACAAAGATCAATATTAAATACAATACTAGCAAAACTTAATTTTATATATCAATATTAATTAAACAAATTATATACTGTAATTAAAAATTCTTTACCTTATTAAATTTAAATCATAAAAATTTAAACTAATGAAAATATCAAATTATTTTAAATATAATTAAAATTTTGATCAATAACTTAATACTGCATTTTATTTTTTATTAAAAATATTATAAGATTAAAAGGAAATTAAATTGAATGCGATAATATTCTGCAATTTTATTAAATGTAAAATTAGTAAGTATAATATTTATAATTACTGCTAAATATAATCGCTGTATATTAAATTATTGTAATTAAAATTGATTAAATCCTAATTAATTACAAAAAAAATTTAAATTATTTCTTGAAATTCATAAAGCTTCCAAAGATCGAAGAGTAATAAATAATCTAGTATAATTTATACACAATAAAAGATTCAATGGTAAAAATAATAAGAATGTAAATATTTCTTTCACTCTTCAGAATCTAGTATAATTTATACGCAATAAAAGATTCAATGGTAAAAATAATAAGAATGTAAATATTTCTTTCACTCTTCAGAATTTATCCACAAAATGCAGAACGGAAATTTATATGAAGGAATTTATATTCAAATACACGTAGTGTATCATTTTAAACACATAACAAAATAACAAAACTCTTACGTAACATGCTAACATCACATAATTTACATTTTCCATACAGCACACGCGATTCTACATTTTCTCTTTACTTGCTAACTTAATCTTGACCCGTATTCTTTCGCTTCCAGTTACTCATAACAATATAACAATTATCATACGTCTGCATTTATCAATTTTATACTTAAATTACGAAACACTTCTGTTATTTAAAGAAGAAAGCAATTTTAAGAATTTTTCTGCATAAGAAATTCCTGAATGTTGACATCACATAATTTACAGTTCCGTAAATATAATTTTTCACTTTCTCTGCTCAAGTTTATCATTGTTTGGCTTTCAGCATAATGTTTTCCACAGTTTGTCCGTAAAGGAATTTTTTCCCGTCATAATAAGCATAAAAAAAATAAGTTAAAATCATTATAATTGCTGTAATTTAATTTGAGATAGGCCTAATATTTATAAAATTAAAATTGCATAGTATCAAATTTATTCAATAATCTATCAATGAAATTTGATAGTGATGTTCTGCCTATAGGATAGAATTTCATTTTTATTACTACTTTATATTAGTGTTAACAGATGGCGCTAAGTGTTAGCAGTGTATCCATAACGTATGGCTTATCGGATTTGTCAATATCCCAGATAAGCCATACGTTGATATTGGTGATTTGCCAATATCACCAATATCACAGATAAGCCATAAAGTATGGCTTATCTGTGATATTGTAGATATTGATAGGGACCCTGCTATCACAATAACACAGTCCCGAGTGACGTCATCGTAATAAATATTGAGATAACGGACGTCATTCATTGTTACGTCCGATCTGATCAATTTAATTATAAAATATATCCTAAGCAAAATTAATTTATAATTGTAATTTTAACAAGCCGTTCAGGAAAAAAATTAATTGCTTCCAAACTTCTTATCCTTTATTTTCAAATGAGTAAGGATACAGGATTAAATACGGTATATGCAATCAAAATCACTTTTAATGTTGAATGCGATAAAAATTATTAAATAATTCTATAGTTATTACAGAGAAGAATTCTTTCAAGTTTGAATTTCCGCCATTTTTTAAAAGGTTGAAGATAATTAATCATTCATGTGTCATCAAGATCAGCGAAACTAAATTTCGCAAAAATCTAATCAGTAGTTCGAGATATTAATTATATTAAGAGAATTTCTTAGATGTTTGAACATTTTGAAATGAACGAGTTCGAGTTTTCTTTTGATGAGGAACATTACTACCAAATTTAGTGAAAATATATTAATCAGTTATTAGCTGGGACACTCAAATACAAATCAAACAGACAAAGAGTATGATGATTTCATAAACTCCACTTTCTTTCGGAAAGTAAACTAATAATTTAAAAATTAATAATAATATTCTTGAAAATTGAAATTTCACTTTAAATTTTAAGCGAATGATATTTTGAAATGTTTAACTACTTATCATTTATATCTTGAAAATAATATAAAATCCAATTATTACACTGCAGTTAATGATACACATGAAGCGCCATCTCTGACTGAAAAATTTTATTATAATTTGGCTCATTAAAATTGTTAAAAAATTTAAAATATTACAAACTGTACCAAAAAACAAAAATAACAATAATAAAAAACAACCTAACTCTCAATTAAGAAATGAATTTAAATATCACAATTTAATTTTCATGATTTTTATTTGTTAATTTTTTTTTATAAAGAAATATAAATTTGTATAGATTTTTTTTTTACCTTGTCGTATTTTATTTGATTTTAAAAAACACATTTATTATTTATTAATCTATTTATTCTGTTTATTTTTGAAATTATTATATACAGTAGTGCTCAAAAGTGTTTTGACAAGTCTAAATTTGTTATTATCTTGTTTCCATGTACTTCTCAATAAATGTGAGTAATAGACACATCCTAGCACAAAGATACTACAAAACGGATCTCTCTATCAATTAGGACCACGCACGAATTATTTATCGTGTTAGAAATTCCAAAGACCTTAAGTTAGCAGAAGCTATGGAAATACATAATTGGAGAAATAAAACATGCGTTATGAACGAATTAACCCCGGAAACAATACCTCTATCCTGGATCTAGGCAAACCAAAACCAATAACATGAAAATACTATCACCTCTTATACATATTACAACATATTTTAATTACTATTACTATTATAGCTCTTATTTTACCTTGTCGTATTTTATTTGATTTTAAAAAACACATTTATTATTTATTAATCTATTTATTCTGTTTATTTTTGAAATTATTATATACAGTAGTGCTCAAAAGTGTTTTGACAAGTCTAAATTTGTTATTATCTTGTTTCCATGTACTTCTCAATAAATGTGAGTTTTTCCATATTATTACTTATGACGTGCCTGCAACGATTGCTAGGAACAAGTTGGAAGTTGTTTGTTTACTTTACAAGTATTCTAAGAAACATATTCAAACTTGTGCTCATAAGTATTTTGACAATTATTCAGTTCCAAATTGTCAACGAGATCAATCGCACAGCAGCAAGAGTTTTCTTATACATAAGTAGTCGCCTGAGCCTAAAGAATATGCAAATGAACATATCATTACTATAAATAAATTATTTGATTAATTTCAATATTGTTTTTATTTTTTGTATTATCTAATAAATTATACTTGTCAAAATACTTTTAAGTGCTACTGTATACTGTTATACTAAAACTGTAATGCCAATCTTTGTAAAATAGCAAGATCTGTCCAGTGTTACAATGTTACCATAGCAACTGTAATATAAAATTATAATATAATTTAAATTTAAATAATTCGAACATATGTTTATATTCCTTTGAGCTTGTTAGATTCTAATTATAATAACTGTTGATTTGGGCTTGCTAAAGCCAAAAGCACTCCAGTTAATACTTTGTAATTAAGAATTATTAAACATATCTGCCTAAAAGACTGAACTTGTTCCTATATATATTAAATTATTTATTTAAAAAAAAATCAGTTGAATTGCATCTAAAATTCTGCCAGACAAACTCCTAACATTTAAGATTCTATTAGTTGAATCAGCATATACTGCAAATTTCATTTGATTTAATGAGTCATAATTGACCGTCCCTTGTAAAGGGAAAAAATGTCACATTTAAACTGGCTTGTAAGTACTCCTCATGTTTAATAGAATAAAATAAGGATGCAACAAATGATGATACTAAATTAACTAGTCTTTAATTGTTCAAATTATTTACATATAATTTCACAAACAGTGAGTATTTTAATATCAATATAGACACCATATTTAAATTCTGTTTCTTTGTTAACTTGAAAATAGTCTCTCTGTATTAAGATTGAAAGTACTTATTGTTTATGTAATTATATGTAAATAATTCAGCTATTAAAGTGTAGTTAATTAGAATCATTGTTTATTGCATCCTTATTTTATTCTTTACAAGTAAATAAAACAATTGTCAAGGTTACCTTGTGAGTGAAGGGCAGAATTCTTTCATTAAGTCACTCTATGTTGTAAGAGACAACTAAAGAATGATTTCTTTTTCTATTAATGACCTGCCATTTTTCTGACAGGATTTCTTTTTCTTCCCTTGTATTTTCCTATAATATTTACTTTGTTCTTCATTTTTCAAAGGTAACAATCTCAAAATAAACACTACTGCAGGCCAACATGAAGCAGCATTGTGAAGATAATAGAAAAGCACAAGGAAAAAGAGAGAAATCATGCCAGAAATAATACTTTTGACAGATATCTTGAAATATATTATTTCAAGATATTAAGATTCAATTATTCTGTTATTTCAAGATATATCGAAATATATTCTCTGAAAGGAATTAGATGATTTATTTCAAGATTTATAGACTTAAAAGTACTATAGTAGTAGAATTTATAGTTAAAAACACTTGTTCTTAGCACTACAAAAAGCAGTAGAATTAAATAAAAACTTAAATAACAGTTAAGGTTTTGTCAATACATAGCCACTCTTAGACTACAGCAATAAAGAATTACAAGTTTTAGAAGTCTAACATCTTGTTCTGGAATCAATGATATTCGACTTAAAATTCAAATAAAACGTTCTTTCATTGATGATGATTCGTTTATTAGGTTTATCTTACAATATAGTTTTAACAATTTCATATGATAAATTATTTTATCCTATTGCATGCTGAAAGAGTTAAAAATAATTATAAATTAATTCAGTTCTTACACTGCCTATTTTTTAGACCCAATTAATAATAAACAGCTTTTTAATTAAGTAAAATTGCCAAATATAAAAACTGAATCTTGATACAAAGTCATAAAATTGAGTTTTTCTAACTAAAGATTCAAAAAAATATAAGTTGTGTGATAGTTCATACATGAAATATCATATATATTAATAGTCAAACGTGGCTGGCTGGGTGGATGTCCCTTTTTCGGTTGAATTACTGTACCGATTTCTATAAATAAGATATATTTTAAAAGGTCTAATTTTTAAATATATGCGACAGTTAAAATTATTTGTTGTTATTAATAATTTTAAAAATTAAAGAATAGAAATTACATTGAAATTGTAGTTCCTCTAAAAAGACAGAATTCGCAGATGGCGCTGTAACATAACAGTGGATGCCGTTTTACGATTCTCTCATCGATGGATTCCCTACATGCATTCGGAGGTGTTTGTGTCGTTATATACAGCATTATTAGATTAAATCACTTGATTATATTTCTGCTCATTTATATGAGCGGGTAATTTATAGTCTTTATAACTTAAGCTAAATTACATATTTATATGCATTAGATATTTTTATTTTTTTAAATAAAATAGAAGTCATTTTTCTTAATAGACTTCTCGTTTTACGTACAGCATTTTGCATTAATGAACATTTTCGCTTTTGTAAAGAAACCATCTTATGATCATTCAATTAATCTCCCATATTTTGTAAAGCAATTATAACTGAAAGAATAATTTTTATAATTATTACAGATGAGTATAAGTGCAAAAAATTTCCACAATTTGCAATTGCTATATGGACATGTCTTCAGATAGCAAGTTTGTAGATAGCTGGAAATTTTTTCGTAATTTTATTAAAGATTATAAATCATATTCTCTTATAATCTTTCAAATGGAATTATTATACAAACAATCAGAGATTAATTAAATAGTTTCTTATCAAACGTTCAAAATACATAAAACAAGTTTCGTAATGCGAAGCATTGTTTAAAATCGTTTAAATAAAGAATTAATTTGTGTCCATTAATTTTAATTATATACTTATCGTATAAATTAATATGTTCTATTTTCATTTAGTGCTTCCATTCAATTTTTTTGTTTTTTTTTTTTTTTCAATTAAAGGAAAACCTAGTAATGTTATCAAAATGTAGTACAGAATATTCAGTAGATTTCTTGATTGAGAAATAAAAAGAAAACTTACTTTAACTTGTGATGTGTAAGCAAATCGTTATTTTACCACAGGAGGCACTTTAAGATTCAGGAAAAGTAATTCGATGACTAACAAAGATTCCTATTTTCTTGTTTATACACTATTTTCAGTAACCAGCTGACCTCAATACTTTTCAAATAAAATATTCCTTTACGAATATTTTAGTATTATATATTCTTTCGTTCCTGTATATTTTCGTTTTATAAATAAATATTTTAAAATATATATA
>AYEL01086387.1:0-14488 GCA_000484575.1 Olivierus martensii
ATAAAAATCTGTAGATAATATTTTGGTATAGACTGATTTAAATAATTAATACATTTTTAAAATATTAAAAAAAAATTTAGATATTTTTAATGTAAATTTATTGTAGAATATCAGATATATAAAATTCATAAACTTTAATTAAATTTGTTTTAAAAATTATAATTTATTGAACTTATCTAGTTAAAATAATTATGGTATATAAATTAGTTATACAATAAATTTTCCTCAATTATGTAAAAATTAATTAAATATAGCAATAAAATATTAATAAAATTTTAGTAGTAATATAACAAATGATGTGACTATGCAATAACCAATAAAAATTTATTTTATTCATAAACTGATATAATAAATTAACATTTTTATGTTAATTTATTATATTAGTTTTTAAGTGCTATTACTGAATATAAAACAGTTAATTATATAAAACTGTAATAAAACTCTTTCCTAAGTAAACAAAAATTTTAACCAAAATACAGCAAGATATCAAGATTATAATGATATCAAACTAATAATATATAAATTACAACTGCTTATAGTTTTTTAAATATAATTATTGGCCTATATGTTATGGGACAAACCCAAATTCAGGAAGGACCAGTCAAAACGAGAACGTCCTAACGCTTGTCGGACGTTCTAGTATTTCCTAAACCGAACTCGAAATACCGAACATTTCCTATTCAAGGTCCAGAATTTCTAATCCTTTTTCTCTTTTCTCATACTTTCCTATGCTCTTCTCTCTTCGTTCTTCACTTTTTATACAATTAAACCTCTAAGTAGGAACTACACTGACGGAAAAAAAAATCCCAACACCAGGGGCCTCGCAGTTTTCAGCTACGCCACTGTCTTATTCTTCCGCTAACATTTTTTCTGATAGGAAAGTATGAGAAAAGAGAAAAAAGATTCTATGTTCTTCTCTCTTCGTTCTTCACTTTTTACACAATTAAACCTCTAAGTAGGAACTATTTCTCTTTTGATAAATGTTGAGGAGACAGAATCAGTTGGATCGACTTAATCGTTGATTCTAGATTGACTGATTAATAAAATCATCGTATAACTATCAAATATTGTAATGTATTTATTCTGATGACATATAATCTATTTTTTCTTATGTAGTTTTACGCCGCTTTTGGCGGGAACTGAAATGCCTCGCCGCTGTGCAGGCATTTCAGTTCCCGCCACATATAACTATCAAATATTGTAATGTATTTATTCTGATGACATATATTTTTTCTTATGTATTTTTACGCCGCTTTTGGCGGGAACTGAAATGCCTCGCCACTGTGCAGGCACTAAGCTGTGAGGCATTTCAGTTCCCGCCACACTTCTGGTGGGAGGCAGACATCAGAAAGAGAATAGAGTTCAACAGACTGAGCCCAGACTCCTCTTGAAAAATTTCGGAGATGCGGTATCCGGGAATTGAACCCCGATCCTCCATTTATGGAAGTACATCGCTCTTCCACCGCGGCCACCATATAATCTATTATATTAGCAATAAGTAAAAATTTTTCGGATCATATATTCACTTCTTTTTGATGATTAATTCTTCTGTAACTAATATAATTTAAAATTCTCCTACAGCTGGGAACATCAAACTGTTTAATGATAAAAATAATAAAATTTAACGCCGCTTAAAAGTTTTGTTCTATTGTCACGAAAAATAGTTAAATTTGAACTCTGTATAATTTATATACAGTACTATATATATATATATATTATATATCCCAATATAAGCTGTTTTAAGTAACATATAACAGATCCTTTTTTTCATATTTTACGCCCCCTTTCCAATCAGGGAGATTACTAAGGGCGGGGAGCCAGTTCCAACCCCTTTCCAATCAGGGAGATTACTAAGGGGGCGGGGCCAGTTTCCAACAACGGGCTGCATCCACACCCGTGGAGGGAGGCCGGATGGTGAAGGACGGGGATCACCGAGCCGGGCCTAGTACCCCGAAAATTCCGGGACCAGACCCGGGAGGCGAACCCGGGTTTACAGTTCTCCTGCGTGGCACGCCAACAACGTTATCACTCGGCCATCCAGCCGCCATATAACAGATACTTGTATTAATATGACCTCTAAAGCCAATTAATTAATTTATATTAATGATTAATGAATTTCCTGATCAATGGAATATTTTAATATTGCACAGTTTAAAAACAAAACTGTAAAAAGTTCAAATAGAATCTCGAAATGATTTCGTATTGTTAGTGAAATGATCGATACTCATTTAAATTTTTCTTCTTGCAGGATTTCGGCAACTATGCCTTCAACTACCAGATTGTCGATGGTTTGGGTGCCACCAATGGACGCTCTGAAGTTGGAGATGCATGGGGCAATAAACGAGGGTGGTATAACATTGGCGATGTCGATGGGCGAGCTCGTCGAGTGGAATATGTAGCTGATGCCGCCGGTTTCCGGGCTGTAGTCAAGACCAACGAACCTGGTACGGCCCATAGTGCTCCAGCTGCTGTAGTAGTCGCTTCTCCTTACGCCGGTCCAGCCACACATGCTGCTGCTCCATTAGTTGCCCGAGGCACTCACCTGGGATATGCTGGACCTTATGGTCATTTCGCCAAAGGTTTTCATTAGGATATTTATAGTGTCCGTGAAGACTTCAGCTGGATATATCTCTTTCGCATGATCAAATGCAAGACAAAAATCGCCTGGGTTTGGGTGTATATTGCAATTGTTAGCCGCTTATTCGGCTTCCGGGTACGGTCCCGTCTGTCAGCTTATTTTTGTACAGGATACAAATAAAAGTGATAACAGAATTGTCTGTCCTATATACTTCGAACTCTTATAAGAAATTAGTAGATGAAAAAAGTATAACTTTCCTAAAATAAAACTTAAAAATCTATAAATGCTGTTTCAGTATATATGTATAAATAGCTACTGTAACACTTCGCAAAACAAAGGCAAAGACGCAATTAATAATTACGCTCTTTTATTCAAATTATTTGCTGTTAGATTTATTTGTTCTAAAGATTAAACTTAGTCTTACCTGAACTAGAGCAAAAATTTTAAAAGTTCATATTTGTATTTCTTCGTATAATATCATGATTGTATGTTATTTTTAAATAATACAGTATATTGTATTTTTAATACTGATTACAGAAATGTTATATTTCTTCAAAATTTAATTAAAAATCTGAAATTACAATTGATCTCGTATGTTATCAAGAATCTTTGTTATATCATTTTAAGATCTTTTAATTTTTTTTTTTAATTTTGACTATACCCTTCAGTCTTTAGAATCATAATATCAAGACAGGTTTCATGTTTTTCTATACATAAATAAGAGAAATTTGTTGCATGTTGGAAATAACTGGGAATTTTCCTAGTTAATAATTTCATAATTTATTCGATATTATTTTCTGCAGTTTACGTGGTGATCAAGTCGAGCATGTGAAAGATAAATTAATAAATAATAAAATTTTACATCTGCGTTTTATAACAATTTTTTATAATAATATCGCCGATATAAAATGATATTTCTCGCGATAGAATATGATAATTCGCGCACGATTTAATAATACCATTATATTTCTTCGCATTTTTCTCTATTCGTTTTAATCAGAGTTACTGAAACTCGAGTGTTTTCAAAAACTTGAGCTGACCAGCTGATATTACATTGTATATACATAAAACACCAATATCTGATAAAAGAAGCCATAATAATTAAAATTATTTTTAATAAAATTTAAGTGATTAAAAACATTACCATTAAATGCCATAAAATAAGACTACTTTAGTAAAATATGTTTCATAGTAAGTTCACAAATCGTTTGGTCATCACTCATCAAGAGGTGGCAAATAAGGATATTCGTCTGTGCTCCAATCTTGCTAGAATAATAATTTATTTTTCTTGTTTCTACAGCAGTCTGATTTCAAATATTGTAATAGAAAACTGATTTTGTGAAATCATGGAGTTTGTAACAGATCTAATTATCCCATGACTGTTATAAAAATTACAAAATTCCTTAAATAAAAAAAAAAACAGTAAATCACTACAGTAAATGGAATGGGGTTGGCATGATTTTATAATGTCTATTTTGATACATGAATTTCACAGGATAATTTTCTGTTAGTTTATACATTGATAAAAAATATTTACTATGCTTTAAAAGATTATTCTTAATTAAAAAAATCAACAGTGGCTCCATAGAGCTGAAGGTGGATCCATGAATAATATGTCCAGCCAACTTGCCAATTGCACAATGTAAATTTGTAATGTCTATTTCTCGGAAACTAAAAGCCCAATTTGAAATTTAGTTATACACCCTCATAAAGTTCTCAAAAAGCAATCATTTTATCACTTATTGTTTATGTTTAAAATTTTTACTCTTCAAAATATTGAGAAAATAAACTTGAAAATGCTCGAAATTTTCAACTCTCTCAATTTTGCATCTATATTACTCCAGAAACATAAGAGCCTCTTAATCAATCATAACATAAGAGCCTCTTTATCAATCATAATTTAGAAGTTATCGAGAGTGAGCAACAGAAAATGTCAAAATGTGAAATCAAGGTGCAACAGAAAATGTCAAAATGTAAACTTTTTAATTTTTTGAAAAAAAAAGATATTAAATATCAAAATCTCATAGAATTATTAAATTCAAAACAATATTTTTTAAATTAATAGTTTTGAAGACATTAACTAAGCAAAAATGATGTCAAAAAATAAATTTTAGTTTATATACTGAAATCTACAATTTATAATAATAATCATTCTTTTTATATTAAAAAATTCTAATTTTTTAATACTTAAAATGTTATAATTGTTTCATTAAACAAGGAATGAACTTGATAAACTTGATGAAGCATGTAAAAAATCTATTTTAAGCTAAAAACATGGAAATTATTTCAGTAATTCTATTTATAATCTGATTTATTTAATTTTCTATTAAAAAAAGATTATAATCATTTTTAAGAATTACAAGAAATACAATAATTATATTATGTAAAAATAAAATCCATAATTTGAAAATAATTATAAAATATCAAAATTAAAATATTTAAAATTTTAAAATTGGAGTTTATTCAATTTTACTATGATACAAAATGATATTCATTAATAAAAAAAGTAAATATTTTTAATATTACAATGCTAATCAATAAAAAATTTTTTGTACAAACTTTTATTTGATTTATGATTCAATGGATGAACAAATATAATCTTGTAACTTTTGTGTAGGTAAAGAATTATGTAATAAATCACTCTGTTAAAAAAAATAATTTGTAAATAAATGATTTATATTTTTCTTGAATCAAAAATATATCTCTTACCACTTTGTAATCTTCATATTTATTTTTGATCTCATCTATTAATGCCCACAAATTTTTTCGTTCATTATTCACAATTTGGGCTAGATTTTCAGTATCTTCAATTTGTTCAGTCAAAATCTGTTCTAATTCTGTTTTATATTGTTCTTTCACAAAATACAAATGATCTTTTAAATCTGTTTCTGGAATACCTGAAGGCCTCCTAATGCAAAATCAATTATTATTTGACTTTATAAATATTTAAATGAATTTTAAATTTATATATTGTCTTTGATGTCAAAATAGTAATATAGAATTTTTTAAACTTTTTAATATGGAAATTACTAAAATCTTTTTAATAATAATGAGAGAATGAACAAACAGAAATTTAAAAATATAGTTTTAAGAGTTGTTCTATCTCTATAAGATATTATTTAGAATTAAAAACTTATGAATCTTTTATAATAATATCAAGTTATTAAAATTTTTTTAATAACTTGATACTTAATTTAGAAAAAATTGAATCCAAATTTTTTGATAAATTTGGATTCAATTTTTTCTAAATTTTTAAATTTTCTCCAGAACTTTTAACAATAATTAAATTAAAATACTGATAATTATTTAATTTAAACTTCTAAATAATTTTTCAAGAATTTTTTTAAAATGTTTTAAATTTTCTTATATTATCTTAATTTGAAAAGGTCATGCACCATGTTTCTTTATATAAACAAATAACTAATCTTGCAATTTTTTATGAAATATTGATTATATGTATTCATGATTGTTGATCAGTTTATACACAGAACATTTCAAGAGTCAAAAGTTGTAAAACATCCAAATTTTAAGAAAGAATTTTATTAATAAATGCCTATTAATTCTGACGATGATTAATGATTAAATATCAAAATCTCAAGAATTATTAAATTCAAAACAATATTTTTTGAATCTTCAGAATTAATAAATAAATATATGTTGAAAACTGGATTATAGTTCAAAACAATGAAAAGTATTAATGTTTATATATAAAATCAGCAATTAATTGAAAAATAATCTTTTATTTTTGAAATATTTTTGATTTGATAATCATCATCAGTATTTTACAATATCATTAAATGTTTTATTCTTACAGCTTCAAAATTATTCTAATTGTATGCATTCTAATAATTTTATAGAAAGCTGATGATAGCAAATTTTTAAATCAAAAACATTTCAAAAATAAAGATTTTTTACAATTAAGTTTATGTGAAAAAATTTAGTTTAAAGAGAAATAAATTGTATGCTATGAGGAGTATTAATGATAATTTTTAATACAGGTATCCCTCCTATAACATGGTAGATAGGTTCCTAAAAACACTGTGTTGTGTGAAACTGTATTATATGAGACCTGGAACCAATACAAAAAGGAGCATCACGTGTTCCTAAAAACAGTGTGTTGTGTGAAATTGTATTATATGAGACTTGGAACCAATACAAAAAGGAGCATCATGTTCCAAAACCAATTAAAAAACAAATAACTTTAATTCCACAGAAAAAACTTAATTTTTATTAAGAATATTAATAACATGAAACATAAAGAAAGACTAATTTTTATTAAGAATATTAATAACACGAAACATAAAGAAAGAAAAAATATATACAGTAAGACCTGAAAAAAACAATGTATGTAAAACAAAAGGAAAGGAAAAAGTTTACAGCCTATATAACATTCATTTAATAATTACATCTTCCTTATCACTGTTTTGTTAGAACAAGTCATTTTTTTCTTTAACAATATCAATTTCTCTTTCTGAACTGTTTTATGCATTTAAAGTTTGTGTATCGTCTACTTTCTTTACAAAAATCTGTAATCTAACCAACTAGAAAACAATTGTCCCTTAACATATACCCAAAAAAAATTTATGATTAATATTCTTCTCTTTTATATTCCTCTATTGAAGAAGAAAAACTTATTTTTATCCAAAACTGAACGTTTATAATACAAAATACTCAACTGTCGCCAATTAATTCAAATTCAAATCGAAATTGAAAATAAACTGTATATTGTCCCTCTCAGAGCAAACTAGAGAAATTGTATTTATGACTAATTTTAGCAAAGTATTTCCTAACAGTTGCATTTTGTGTGTTTATTGTATGTCCATAGTGTGGATTTATAAAAGTTAATGAAAATAGTTTGTGTTGTAGGAGAGTAAATTTTTATTGTATGTCCATAGTGTGGATTTATAAAAATTAATGAAAATAGTTTGTATTGTAGGAGAGTAAATGTAATTTCTAAATGTGTTAAGTAAAAACCGTGTTGTATGAGAGTTTCTGCAATTTTCAATTCGTGTTAGAGTGAAACCATGTTGTAGGAAGAATACCTGTAATTATATTATTTATATTTATTCTAGATAAACTTAAATATTTTACCATGTTGTAGGAAGCCATGTTATAGGAAGAATACCTGTAATTATATTATTTATATTTATTCTAGATAAACTTAAATATTTTATATCATCAATAACAATACATATCTGAAAATAATTTATAATATATATATATTATACAAGATATTTCAGATGAGATTTATTGATTTAATAAGTCACAATTTCAGATGTATTATCTGAAATTGCAACTTATTAAATTCAGAATTATATGTTTTGCCATTAATAAGTGACTTTCCTCCTTTTTTTAGCTTGTTGATTGTTTCATCTTTAATCTTTAGCTAATTGTTTATTTGATATATGAACTTATATTCCTACAGAAATTAAGCATTTAAAAAATAAAAATATTTCTCTCCTTTTTTGAGCTTGTTGATTGTTTCATCTTTAATCTTTAGCTAATTGTTAATTTGATATATGAACTTATATTCCTACAGAAATTAAGCATTTAAAAAATAAAAATATTTCATATTAAAAATTTCAATTACAATTATATACGAACCATTTACATGAATTCTGATCAGAATCAGCATTTTTTATCAGATCATCTAAATTATTTAAACAAGAAATAATAGTTTCTTGTTGATACATGAGATTGACTTCTTCTTTAATGTTTGACTGAAGTTTTGAGACAAACTGTTGATGAATATTTATTAAATCATCATTATGCTGCTTGTGTATTGGTGCAAAATTTTCAGCAAAAACAGAATACCTGAAAATAATTATATAAATCAAATTGAATTTTTATTAATTTAATGTTAATACAATATGTACTTGTTTTCAAATAGTATAATGAAAGTAGATAATAATATAAAATCTGCAATATTAAAAAAATATTCATATTTATAGTATTCTACATAAATTTTAATAACTTATTCCTAATCATGTACTGAATCTCATTTAATTTAAACCATGAAACAAGGTCACTTTACTCCCTTTTTTTTATTGGAGTGGCTACACTCCTGGCATACTGGGAAAAAGCTGCAATACTGGCAGTAACTTTTTATTCGTTGTTTGAAATCATGTGATTTTATTTGGCACCAATTTCTAGAATATATTTAAAATAATTCAACAAAATGCTAAATCTAATAGATATTTTTCTGTATGTATAAAAATATTTTCATGAATTTATTTATTCAAAATAGAATGTAAAATTAATAATATTTTATTACTGCCCTATTTAAATTTTAAAATATATATTATTGAACATTAATAATAATAGAAATATAACTCCAATTTAAATAGGACAGTAATAAACTTTGATTAAATAAATTCATGAAAATATTTTTATACATACAAAAAAATATCTATTAGATTTAGCGTTTTGTTAAATTATTTTAAATATATTCTAGAAAAATCTTTTAAATCTATAATATATAATGTTTTAATCATAAAATTTCAGAACTTTTTGTTTAGTCTGGTTTTTTTTTATAAGTTTTTAAAACAAAATGTTTTTAAGTTTTCTTTTCAAAGAAAAACTAATCTTACCATATAATTATCATATTTTGAAATGAAGAAAAATTTATTGACTTTTTTAATTTTAAAAATGTTAATATCTATTAGATTTAGTATTTTGTTAAATTATTTTAAATATATTTTTCAAAAATCTTTTAAATCTACAATATATAATGTTTTAATCATAAAATTTCAGAACTTTTTGTTTAGTTTGATTTTCTTATGTTTTAAAAACAAAATGTTTTTTAAGTTTTCTTTCCAAAGAAAAACTAATCTTACTATAATTATCATATTTTGAAATGAAGAAAAATTTATTGACTTTTTTAATTTTAAAAATGGAAATGTTATTACATTTAAAATGATTCTGATATTTTTTGGTTTTTATTTTATTAGTTTGCAATGATTATTTTTATATTGGACCTGAGTATGAGTTACAAAATTTTTGCACATTTTCAGTAATAACTGTCATCATTTTTAATTTTCTTTTGACAGGCCATGGGATTCTAGCACTTCTGGAAATCATAATGCCGAGATTTTGGTAGTCTCCCAGCATGCTGGAATTTTAGCACTCTTTCGATATTCCGGGATTTAGCATTTTCCCGGTAATCATATTCATGTGACTTGAAACAACCAATCATAGAGTATGCTGGGAGGCACAGATTAGTTCATACAGACGGGACACTTTGCTTATTCGAAGCAGTTGCCACTTTTGGCAGTCGGGGAGGCACAGATTAGTTCATACAGACGGGATACTTTGCTTATTCGAAGCGGTTGCCACTTTTGGCAGTACCTGGCGTTACCATGGGTGTTACTCATTTCACTTTTGTTGTAGATAGTGGATGTCGGTTTATTGTTTCTACGAATCTTATGGCAGTTTTATTACACAACTTTCAATAGATTAAAACATCATTTTTATTAAGAGTTGAGTTCATTTCGAGTACTCTCTATAGAGGCGCTTCGTTCGTTTCTTGTATACCAGCGTTTCTCAAACTATGGGTCGCGACCCCAAATGGGGTCGCGAAGCGAAATGCTGGGGACGCAAAAATTAAATTCAAATACTTGAATTTCAGTTTTTATGTAATTTCACAAACGTCCAATATTTAACGTATGACAACATATGTATTTTCAATGTAGTTGGCTGATTGTGTTCATCTTAATAAGTGTATAAATGATTTATGTATTTGTATGTTTTATTTCATATTTAATACCTGGGGTCGCGAAAAATGTCGTAATGAAAAATGGGGTCGTGAATGAAAAGTTTGAGAAACGCTATTGTATACAATAGTCTATGAGAGTGTCCTATTGTCTCAACTAATCTGTGGCCAAGAGGCTAGCCACAGCCTTTTTTTTTTTATCATGCAGAAAATATAGGTATACCAAAATAAATATGGATATAACGATAAATTCTTACTTTGCTGAACGGATATATTTCTCAATAGTTTTATCTAGAGATGCTCTTAATAGTTTGCTCAGTCTACCATTGATTTCACTAGAAAACTTCTCTTCGTTTGCGCTTTCGCTGAAATTGGATTGTTTAACTTCCGTTGAACTTCCCTCCATCTTTGGTTTTCTAGTCAGAGAGCCATCTGTTACATAATGATTTATATACATTTAATTAATAAATATATTTATTAATTACATATGTAATAAGACAATTCAAATTTTAAAAATTCAAAACGAAACGAACGTTTCACGTGTACTTCAGGTAGTATGTTTAAGATTTGATAATTAAAATCAAATATGTTAACATAAAACAGAATGAAACGAATATGGAACTGGAAATATATTACCCTAGCCATATTTGCAATTAATTTGTTGACGATATGCTATATTTGGTTAATATTGGATGTTGACAGTTGTGATTGTCAAGATGGATTTCCAAAGAGGCCTTCCAATGAAATTCTTATTAACTTTAAAGCCTTTCCAGAGAATGTTGGCGAAGAAAATTATACTAAAATATCCCATAAAACTACCAAAGAATTAAGTAAATTTATAACAGTAATCATTAGAGAATTTGAATTATTTGAAAATGATATTAAAGACACTATTATATCTCTCTTAAATCTAGATAAGTATTTGCATATTCTTGTTATTTCTGATAAGATTCCATATCCTCCTCTTCATCTTCAATTAGCTAAAGATTTTCCAAATAATAAAATTACAACTATTGCTCTTCAGACATATCTTTATCAATCTATAAATGATTCTCATCCTGAAAATTTTATACATACAGACTATGTTTTATTTATACCAGACTCCACTAGAATTGAAGCTTACAATATTTATCAAATGATTAAAGAGCATATTACACACCCAGATGATTTAATAGCTTTATTTGTAAGTGAGAAAAGTGTTAAATGTTTGTCTTCAAGAATTAATTTACGAGAATGGGCACTTCAAACTAACAAGGTTTCCATTAAGAATAGATGTGATATCTTAGAAGGTTTTCATGTGCTTTTGATGTCTGCAAAACTGTTGAATAAACTTAATCATCCATTTTCTCGTCCATTTCCATATTCATTGTATTTGCAAACCAGTTTTAAAAATATCAAGGTATGGTTTGAAATTTATTATTAATTTATCATAATTAAAATTATATTTTTGATTAAAGTATAAATATTACAGTACACCAATATTACTAATGATAAAATATATATCAATATATTAAATGGATTATTCCATATCACATCAACCAATTTTTGAATCTTGTTTAATAATTTTTGGAATATATATATATACATAATAAAATACATTATACATAAAATAGTAATATATATATATTTGTGTATGTACACCAAAAATTATATGTATATATCTATTCAGTACTCAAAAAGTGTAAAATTTCAGATATTTTTGGAATTAAATTTTTGAATTTAATTCCAAAACAATCGACTTTCTCTTGCTAATTTTTTTCTAAGTTGGAAGAAAAAACTTAAAATTAGTTGTCTTCAAAAAGTGTAAAATTTCAGATATTTTTGGAATTAAATTTTTGAATTTAATTCCAAAACAATCGACTTTTCCAAAAGTGTGAAATTTCAGATATTTTTGGAATTAAATTTTTGAATTTAATTCCAAAACAATCGACTTTCTCTTGCTAATTTTTTTCTAAGTTGGAAGAAAAAACTTAAAATTAGTTGTCTTAATATCTTTAAATAATTCTCTCAAAAATGTTAAAAATACAGAACTGTAATATGCTTATTTTGCAATTATTAAATAGAAATTTCATTCCGTGTAATCTCAATGAATTTTGAGAAAAGTTTGTTTTTAAACTTTAAAAACAAACTTTTTAAAAAACTAAAAATTTAGATTTTAAATACTCCAAAAATATCATTTTTAATTTTTCTTATTTTCTTTAAAAGCTGTTTTTATTACTGCATAATTTGAGAAAAGTTTGTTTTTAAACTTTAAAAACAAACTTTTTAAAACACTAAAAATTTAGATTTTAAATACTCCAAAAAATATCATTTTTAATTTTTCTTATTTTCTTTAAAAGCTGTTTTTATTACTGCATAATGACAGGTTGATTTTGATTATTTTTAGTGCACACTATTTAATAGATCCTAATATTATTGTATGTGTGAATTTCATTCAGTGTGGAAAATATTTGCATTGGATATCATTTTGAAAACAGATATCCAGATAGATATGATTCAATATTGATAATTTCCAATAAAATTGAAATAATGTAAAATACTTCACATTAATGGCTTGAAGTTGAATACAGAGATACGGTAGCAATCATTTTTTATAGGCCTTGTGTGTTCTTTAATCATGACTTTGTATAAATTAAAATTTGATATAAATTGATTTTAATACTAATAGAATATATAATATAGTGTTTCTAAACCTATATACAATGTTTCTGTTTCAAGTGTGCCACAAAAAATGTAGATTCTAAGAGTTAATAATTTGCATTGTTTTTTACAAATGAATTCCTTTATATATTTTATTTTTAATATCATATAATTTATGTATGTTCAAAAAAAGATATTAAGTATATTTAAAATAAGTATTAAATATTATAAAGCATATCAAATAGAAATAAGTTTCCATTATAATACAATAGTGATTGTAGTGTGGCACAAAATGTTTGTTGCAACAAGAAAAATATTGAGAAACACTGATTTAATATATCTTAATTAAGAATTTATTTTATAATATAATAACATATTTATGATTAAAATTTAATATATGTTTTGTTATTTTCATTCTCAGATTCATGCAGTACTAAATTCAAGTTTAAAACAAGATAAACAATTATTTCTTGATCCACATAATAAATGGAAACATGACACATTAGTTTTACAAAGACTGATTGAATTATATAAAAATTGGGGCATCAAAAAAGTTATTCATGAAGATGGCAAAATTGACTGGTTTGGATGTACTAAATTGACAACTCGTTGTTTTGGAACTGTTATAGAGGATATGCCAGATTATTTATATGAAGGTCGATGGACTCCACCTTGCTGTTTAGAAAATTTGAGAGAGACAGCAAAGCATGTTTTTAAAATATTAGAAAAATGTGGCGTCAGATACTGGCTTGAAGGAGGTAGTCTATTAGGAGCTGCTCGGAATGGAGATATTATTCCTTGGGACTATGATGTTGATATTGGAATTTATGAAGAAGATATAAAAAAATGTGAATGGTTAAAAAATTCAGAAAAGCAGTCCATAATAGATAATAAAGGTTATGTATGGGAAAAAGCAAGAGAAGGAGATTTCATTCGTGTTCAGTTTAGTCAAACTAATCATCTTCATATAGACATATTTCCATTTTATCCATCCAAAGGTATTATGACTAAGCATACTTGGTTTGCAACACATAGACAAGATGTAGAATTTCCTGAACATTATCTTAAACCTTTAACAAAAATTAAATTTATTGGAATTTATGCTTCAGCTCCAAATAATATTAAACAGTTTTTAGAATTGAAATTTGGAAAAGGTGTTATAGAAAATCCTCAGTATCCAAATCCTCAAAAATTGAAATTTCCTAGTAAAGTGTTATAGGAAAATATACAGTATTTTATTGTGTAATTAGGATAAAATTAGCTAAAATTATTATACAGTACTATCAAATGTTTAAACTAAATTCTAATATTTAGTTTTTTAATACGTAATATAGCTACAAATTTTTAAAATTAAATTATTTCATTTGAAATTTAGTCTCTTCAGGAATTTGCATATTGAGCTATCACAATAAATGAAAGTCATTAATTTGCTATATCATTGACTCTGACTACTATCTAAAGTTGACTTGTAAATTAAAAATATATATATAATGAATTAAATAATTTTACATAAGTGTTAATTGAAAAACAGTATAATACATGTTATAGATTATCATATA
>AYEL01086388.1:0-66019 GCA_000484575.1 Olivierus martensii
TATATATATTTATAAATATTTAATTTTTTGCCATAATAATTAACTATATATATAAAACTTTTTATTTGGAATTCTGTCTTCAAACTTTCAATCTTTATGTACTTGTGTAATTTTTCATCAAAAATAATATTGTATTTCAAACAAATAGAATTTTATATTTATTGAATTAAATTATTGGAAAATTCAAAATTTATTATAAAAATTATAAAATTCAGTTTGAAAACGTATGTAAAAATTTATATAGCTTAGTTTTAATAGCTATTTCTAGAATTAAGATCAAAATCATTTTAAATTAAATATTTATAATAGAGCAATATGGAAGATATATATCTTGGAAATTTGTATATAAGAAATTAATATTGCATACTTTATTAAAATTTATACTTGTTGTTGTTTAAATACTTTTATTTTGTACTAAATTAAATGTGAGACAATCATACCTAAAAAAAAATGTATAACCATTTCTCCAAAATTATCTTAAATATGATTTTTTCTTTTTTGTGTAAATAAAAAGATATATATATTTATTCGAAATATATGTATTAGAAATATTTAGACATTATTGAACATATATAATACTGTATTTTATTAAATGATATAGTGAAAGTAACAGTTTTTTTTAATGTTTACTTAATTTAATAATTACAGTATACATATATACCGAAATTTTCAAGTTTAAAACTTATTTGAAATATTTAAAAATACAAATAAAAAAAAGAGTTATAAGTTGGTGGCATAAATTCTACAAAAAAGAGGCAATTAAAATATATATAGAGAGATAACTGCTGTTCTAAACGCAACAAAATTACTGCGTGAAGACAGCACAACATTCAGTTTCGAGGTCGCGCCAAGCGACAGACGCGTCGATCGCATGGAAATAGGTACTGTTCATTGAAAATATCAAATTTAAATCGAGTTCATCATTAAAACATGATTAATAAAATCTACGATTTCATTTCTCTATGTTTAAGCAAAGATATAAAAATAATAAAAAATTAACATTCATTTCCGCCAATACTAGAAGAGATTCTGAAATAAATGTTAAGAAACCATAATAATACCACAGCTATGCTAAAAATTTCGTAGACATCCTAAGTACAGTTTTTTCTGCTAGCACCCCCGAACACTCCGACACTTCAATATCCATTTCGATAGCAACATTCAAATCTATTTCTGCCAATACTATAAGAGATTCTGAAATAAAAGTTGTGTTAAAAACCTATAGCAATACCACAACTATGCTAAAAACCCCTATCCCCTTAACCTCCCCGATCTTCTATTGCCTTCGCCGCTGATACGATCCAATCTCCGATATTATCGTTGGCATTACAGCTCTCGTTGGGCGAAACAAGCCCTTCCACAGACTGCCCACTCCTATCCAATCTCCGATATTTTCTTATCGTTGGCATTACAGCTCTCGTTGGGCGAAACAAGCCCTTCCACAGACTGCCCACCCCTGCGGAGGGGTCAGCCGGATTGTAAAGGACAGGGATCGACGGGCCGGGCCCGGACCCCATGATAAATATTTTCAAGGGATGATACCAAGACTCGAACCCGGGTCCTCCAGACTGGAAAGCCGAAGCGTTTTCACGGCTAATCAGCCGACTCCGCTCTCACATTTCAGAGATCAATCCTTGTTTATTTAACAAAGGATAACTCTAAAACGAAACAACCTATCTTAATTCGGTAAAAAGCATTTTATAGAAGATTTGTTTCTAATTCTGCTCGTGCCAACTTGGGTGCGTAAATAAATTTCAAAGGTTCATAATTCGGCTCTTGCCAATTAGCGTGTGTAAATAAACTCCAAAGGGTTTTTAACTTGTACGCACTCTCTTGCTCCGTTTCGGGGTAAGTGCAAGGTAGATAACATTTAGTACAATTTTGTAGGAAAATTAAAATTTTCAAAGGTGAATTAAACAGTAATAGCTTCTCTTTCTCCGTTTCGGGGTAAGTGCAGGGTAGATGACATTTAGTACAATTTTGTAGGAAAATTAAAATTTTCAAAGGTGAATTAAACAGTAATAGCTGCACAATGCGATTGATACTGACTTTAAATATTTATAGGATTGGTTAAAATACTTGCGTTTAAAGTCCAACTTTGCAAAAACCGCTCTGCATTTATCTCACTCCGTCTTATATAAATTTAATACCTGTATTGCATCTATTCAAAATTTAAACAAGCGGATTCATATAAATAGTGTTTTTTATATTGGTATAATGAAATAATTAGCCAATCTTTGTTAAAAAGTTTAAAGTTTGAATAATAAAAAAACCGTACTCAGATGACGTCACGTTAACGCGAAAACGACCGTCATGACCAAGGGCAGGAAACTATAAAATCACTGCCGGAAATAATTTAAAAATTATCAAGCAATAAGCTGTAACAATTCGGTCTCTCGTAAAGATAACATTGCATTTTAAACAAACGGTCATGCTGTATCAATGCACGGAATTGTCGGTCGGATTGGCCGCGTGGAAACGCTTCGGCTTTCCACTCTGGAGGACCCGTGTTCGAGTCTCGGATCCCACCTCTTGAAAATATTTATCATGGGGTCCGGGCCCGGCCTGTCGATCCCCGTTCTCCTCAATCCGGCTGACGCCTTCCCAGGGGTGGGCAGCCTGTGGAAGGGTTTGTTTCGCCCCGCCACATAGTATTCTACTAGAATGGAGTGTGGCGTCATCTGCTGACAAAAAGAAAAAAAGTAGTCAAGTTATCAGCTAAATATATATATATGTCCATTGATAGTCGTTAAATAGTATAGTATTTTGCCATTTGTAATATAGATTAACATATGAGATATTTTCCTGTGGTGGACTGATCATCAATCGTGATGGGTCATCCGGAAAGTTAAAGGATTAGATTCAATGGGCTTGAATCCTCCTGAAAAACTGAAGGTGTAGGACACGAACCCTCTAAGGTAACTGCCCTTTCAGTCGACCCAATCATGAGATCAATCTCAGAAGAAGGATGAGAATCGACGAGTCAGGCCCGGTCAATTCACCAAGAATGTAAGTCATTTATGATGGACATTTGTATAATCTCGCCACTTGATATCTTATGGATCCATCAAAAAGCAAAATAAAAATTCAAGATTCATCCGGATTCTTAAAATCTCCCGATAAACAGAATTCTGCGAAATGATTATGAATCCGTGGTAAATACATGGGTAAATAAAAACTGTTCCACCTGCTTCTGAAGTTTAATAAACAGAAAAATATTCTTTAAAAATTGCCTATAAATTTTACTAATATCAAATTACAAAATTATATAAAACTAGAATCTTTATAGAAAATTTTATTTTTTTGCTTATATGCATGAACCTTTTATTATTCTAGCAATATTAAAAATATCTTAAATTTATTGCCTTATAAAAAATTAAATAAATTTGACTACATTTTATAAAGTAAACATTCTTGTATATAATCGATTAAAATTCTTTAGTTTGTGAAATATTGTAATTTACTTTGAATATACCATCGATAGATATACCTATAATTTATTTTAGTTGTAATCATTTATAATCCGCTAATGGTAAAATTTTTCAAATTTTTAATTTTGTTGTTAAAAATAATACGATAAAAATATTTTTTAAATTTGATATACAGTATTCAATATTATAATTCGAAATATATAGTAAAATCACAGAGAGGAAAATACAGTAATTATATTTTTAAAACTTGGCAACGTTCAAACGAACACGTGGTGTGTGGCTTAAAATGTTTACTATTTTCTATTTTGAAAGAAATTAGTTTTGAAATGTCAAATTCGTTTAAAAAAGATGAATTATCAGAAGTAATCGAAGAATTGTCTTTAATACCTTCTGATCCACCATCTATGAGAGAATGCTGTTTGAAATGCCGGTATGTTAAAAAAATCTTTTATTTTTAAAAATTACGGAAATATTTATTTATTTACAATAACAGGTAAACAAAACATGAAGTTTACAAATTGATATCGCCAAGAATTGGTTAAAGTATTTTGAACAACAATTTCATTTATTTCTTTTAAGGTTTAGTTATAATATCAGGTAGTAATTCAGCAAACAATTCGTAATCAAACAAACGATAGGGAAAGATTATTAAAATTTTTACAATTCGCATTAAACGTAAATAAAAAGAAAATCAAGACCGCATAATACGATTTGGTTGTCGAAAACAAAATATAAATGCACCAATTTGAAAATTATAGTAATCATATAGTCTACAGTATATACTTACTTGTTAGAGTCAAACAAAACAATCCTATTGTGAGTTGTAGTGACACAAAAATAATTAGTAATTAAATAATAATATTTAGAATTTATAAAATTATATATAGTATATGTCTGTTTTAATTAAAATTTTTAAGTACATATGTATTTTTATAATAAAATTTCAAATGAGCACCATAATTACAAAAAATATATAAAAGTTTTATTTTAAACATTTTTTTTAACATATATGATTTTATTTACAGAAGACCAAAGACTGTATGCTGGTGTCCTTTCTTGCCAGAAAAACCTGTTGCTATTTCAAGTGTTGTCATAATTCTTCAGCATCCAGGAGAAGTAAATTTGATATTTTAATAAATATTAGACATTAATATATAAAATGAAAATTATATGCTTTATCTTTGTACCAAGTAAAAGTTTAGAATTCCTGCTCTTTCTGGGTTTGTTGTCTATATAAGTGATAAGATTACTCATTAAGTATTTGTCTTTTATTGATTCTGTAAACTCTGCAATTTTAGAATAGATTCATGCTTAATTAGCTAATATAAATAAATAGAAAATTCTTAATAATGAAAATTTATTTAAAAGAAGTGAATATACAAATTTAGAGATTCAGGATTTTAAAATTTTGAAAATCTCATAATTTATACTAGAAGAAATACAGAAGAATTGCATGTTTAATTATGTTAAACTTACAAGATTAAACATGCAGCTCTTACAATATGTTAAAAAATACAAATCAGCAATATTGCTAAAATAAACTATTAAGTAAAATTTTATACATTATTATAGAAATGATTGATCAAAAAAAATTAAAATTCACACCATTCATATCCATTTAAAATCAAGTCGATAAGATTCTGTTTTATTAAAAGAGAATCTTATCTCTTCATCAGGGACTCCAAATCAGATTCTGTTTTATAAAATATTTATGCAAACAAATTGCATATCATAACCTGCACAAAATAGATACAGTAAAATCTTATTTATCTTGATTAATTTTGGAGAGATTATCTGAATTAAATAATAATCCAAATTAGTGAAGCATAGTATAGCCCCAAAAGAAAAAAAATTTTGATCACAAATAAATAGGAAATTTTATGATACTTTAATGCTGATGAAAATAAATGAAAAAGTGTTATTATAAAATCTTTATTTAAAAAATATAAAAAGATTTATTCATTAATAAAGACTCACAAGTTGTAAATAATGTAAATAATCTCTTTTGAAATAAATTTTTCATATTTTTATCTGGATTATTTGTCATCTGAATTAACTATAATTGAATTAGAGAAGGCTTATTGCATTTAATTTTTTAATGAATTTTCATTACAGATAACACTCTATTGATTTATACTGATTAATTAAATATAGACTTAGCTATTATTATTTTTATTTACATGACGATTTTTATGTTTTGTTTGTGGAAAGTATTTCTTAATTGGGCCATGATTTTATTCGTATACCATACCTGTAAAAGAAAATCACAAATATGTCGGAATCTTTGATGATTTTAGGAAAATTGATATTTAATGCATACTGCCATTACTCATCAAGAATGCTTATGATATATCACAGACATGATCAGACACTTGTCATATTAACCTTTTAAATTTGTTTACAGTTCTGTTAACTTTTCTATAAATTATTTGACTGCAGGAAAGAGGCATTATTATCTTAATAAGCAAATGAATATTATAACCAAATACAATTACATGTTACAAAACTTGAAGTTTGTGTGGAATCCGTATGGAATTTATGTTGAAAATATTTTTAAGAACCAAACTTACTGCCAGAAGATTTTAGAGCAAGCAGACTTGTAGTATAAGCATGTTTTTGCATCAAAATATTAATATTTCTTTAATTATTAATAATACTATATCAATCATCAGAATTATGATTTGTAGAAATGTATAATTGATTAAAAACTACTGTCTCCCTATTGAATGTTTTGTCTATTCACACAATTTTTATTTACTTTTTAATAAAGATATTGAATTTAAAAAAATGAAGAATAAAGTATACTGAAATTAGTTAAAATATATTTTTATTTTTTTGTTATATTTTATTCAAAGCAAAACATTTGTATTTAACTCATTACATTTTGAATTTGTATAATTTAAATAGACTATACATATTTTTGACTTGGTTTTATCAAGACAAAAGAAGCAATAATCCAGTTTTGGACTGTTATTTTTTTATGTAACACTACAATTTTATATTGCATTAAAGAGATAATTATAGCAAAGTCATACATAAACACTTTGTTTGTTAAAGTTTAGAAAATAAAAGCAGTTGTCATCTAAAAAAAAATTATTAATATAATAATTTTCAAAAATAATGTGAAAATTTTAAATTTTTTTAAAGCATGTAAACTACTTTAAACTTGGATGGATTCCAAAACATTGTAATTAATAAAAGGTGTAAAAAGATGAATTTTGAGATATGTTGCTACTGTTTCCTTCACAAGAAGAAATAGTAAATAGACTAATAATTACTATATATACTAACAAGAGTTTTAAATATCTGTACTTTATTTTAACACACGTGTTTAATAATTTTGTTTCTTATATAAAAAATTATTATAACTAACTACGATGGAGTATAATTGGTGTCTCGAAAATGCAAGCTGCAAACTTTGGCATACTTCGATACAGTCTTTCCTGTTTTAATAGCAATACTCTATGTTTTTTTATATTGCTATCTTTAGGGAATGAATGAAACTTAAGTCCCTTTTTTTATATTGCTATCTTTAGGGAATGAATGAAACTTAAGTCCTTTATTTCTTTTATGTTGCTATTACATTAAGGAATGCAGAAATTATACAGCATGAGTGCTTCTCAATTATACGGCATGAGTGGTATGATGACAGCTGACTTCTAAGTCTAACTAATACCAAGGACGGAGGTGCTGCCGCCTACAGTGTAGATGGTCTATATGTAAATGATTCATACTAAATAATAGTTTTGAATTAAATGGGAATTTTATTATTAATTTTCTGTTATTAGATCCTACTGTATATAGATAAAACTTATTGCACCATCAGTTACATTTGATTATTTTTGAATTAGATTACAAAGAAATGTGTAATATATGTTAATCATATAGTTATATGATGCTGTATATATACAATATAGTAAAGATATGTGTTTTACTATATGGTAATGTAAACATATATACATAATAACACTGTACATCTATCATATTAATGTAAATTCTAATAATCTAATTGTTTATCAAATGGCATCAAAATGTAATATATGGTATTTCTTGAGTATTGCATTTAGTATATTTATATTATTTTTATAAGTGCATCAATTCAATCAGTCTATACTGATTACATCACAGATCTGATTGAGGAATATCTGATTATTGTTGATAAATAAAATAGTTTGTATATATTTTTATGTTAAAATATTACAAACTGAAGCTCTTTACACAGATGGTTGCATAAAAATCCTTTATTTGGAGTACTTTCAGTTAGTTTAATAACCATCTTCAATGAAAATTTTTTTGTTGAAGACAATTATTAAACTAACTGAAAGTACTCTGAATAAAGGATTTTTATGCAACCAACTGTGTAAAGTGCTTCAGTTTGTAATATTTTAAGTAGTTTAGGATAAACATACTTGTAGTAATTGAGAAGAGAATTATATTTTTATGTTTGTTTAAATGCATAATTTTTTTTCTCTTCTGTGATATTCATTATTAGATATAAGTCTATTATTTAAATTATTTTAATATTTAGCAATCCTCTGATGCTAAGTTGCTAGAGGTGAAAGTTTGCTATATATAGTTAGAGAATGAAAAAAAAAATGAATACAGAAGAAACTATATAATGCTATAGTGAAAATAGTTTTTCACTTTGAGTTAATGTGTTTTTGCAGTAAGCTTTTAAAGTAAGAATGCATAAACGAAGAATCAGTTTCTCCATATATGTAAAGTTAAAATTGGGATTCCATTCTCAGCAATGAAATTTGATCACAAGCTATGATCATCATGCAGAAGAAGAAATATCTATGTTTTCTTGAACAATATATACAATTGTGAATTGTTAGAAGCAGATGAAATGGAGAAATTAGCTCATGATGTCATAAAGCTGCTTAGGAATAATGGTTTACCCCAATCTTTTTAAGAGAAGCTATAGTTAACTCTCTGAGATATTTATATTTATATGGATTCCCTAAATTACATAAACATCCAGTATCATTAACATGCTAATGACCAAGCTCATTTTGAACACAGGCAAGCATTTTCCCTCAACAGACCACACCTGTTTCAAACAGATGAAATTGAATTCAAATCAATATAAAATTATTCTCATATCATACATGTGCTCAGCTCTAGTACATAGCATGGCAATCTTGTTTATACACTCAATACTAGTGCTTCCGTCTAGGAACAAATTTTGATGTTGTATTTATTTTTTTATAAAGACTGAAGTGAATCAGCACCACATTCATTTTTCAGTTTTTGTTGTTTATAAGAGATTGATGTTTTTTAGATAATACTTGAGTCGTGTTTTTGTTAAAGGTGTTATTTATTTTTTAATCATGAAATAGTTAGAGTTCAACAAATTGTCTAAATCTGATAGACAAAAAAACTGCAAAATATTTCAAAATTTCATAAAAAATCAATTTTTATAAAAAAATTTTAGTTTTTATTTTTTCAGCAAAATAAGAAATTATTTTTTCTCTTATCCCTAAAAATTTCAAATCAATACAACGAGTCACAAATTTTAGAGAAATTTTCAAAAACCTATCAGTTCAGAACAGCATAGACAGCCTTAATGTTGGATGTCAGTGAGTTAGACCAGTTGTAGAAAAACAAAAGTCACCAACATTTAAATTAGAAAGAAAGATAGCAGAATGGCACAACAAAAGGATGCAATTCTACCCATGGGTGATTAAATCTTCTAATGAATTTTTGAATACACTAATTTGGTCTCATATCAAAAAAATATATAGCTGTTTATAACTTTGTATGTCCTACCTTATATCATATCTTATATTCTAAGATAATGATTTAACTAGCATATTTGGAACTCTAGAATTTGATGGCCCATCTGCCAGGAAATAAAATCAATTCCAAAGCTTCCATAATGCTTCCAGAAATGTAAGACTTAACTAAATTGGGAAAAGTTCCTGTAGTGATATAACTTTGTTAAAAATGACTGTTTTTATATTTAAAATTTGAAAATTTTATTATTTAAAAAATTTTTATAGTATTATTTTTATATACAGTGGTATCTCAACTTACGAACTGCTTTACATACAAACTTTTCAAAATACAAACTTTTTCATGTCCCATTTTGGTCTCTAGATATGAACTGTATGCTTTTTAATATTATATTTGTAAAATATATTCTATACGTTTCATATAAAAATATGTCAATTATTTTTTGAAATATGCATATATAACTGTTAATGTGATAAAGACTGCTCTACATAATAATTACTAATAATATGCTAAGATCTACTTAATAATTACTAATAATATAAAATTCTTTGTTAACTAATTTTTAACTCGCAACATGAACTAATGCCTAAGAAACAAAAAGAAGCAACTGATGACAACAAATCAAAAACTGAACTACAAAACCAGTCACAAGAAAATTGATTTTTTTTTATTTAATGGAAGATGATTTTTACATAAAGCATGTAAAACCATAGATTTCGAAAATAAAAATAATAATTTTACACAAATACATATTTTTTTTATTATTTTTCAAATTTCTAAATCTGAAAATAGATTATTTGATTTCCTATAAGATAAAAACGGAAGACTGGGTTTCAAGATATGAACTTTTCAAGTTTCGAACCGCGGACAGGAATGAATTAAGTTTGTAAGTCGAGATACCACTGTATTTTATTTATTTTTTAGTATTTTCATATATAAATTGAGATTATCTATATATAAATACAGATCAATGAGACAAAGATTTTAAACTTATCTTACTTTCAGGAAAAACGCTGTTTACGAACAGCACCTATGTTAGAAGCTTGCTTACCAACTGGCCATTGTATGATTTTAAAAGGAAGACGATTTTCCTCATATACGTAATTATTTTATTATTTCATAATTTCAAATATAAATTCTTATGTCTATTAAAAAAATATGGCTTCAGTATTTTCTTAACAGTATAGTAATGCTCAAACATTTTGTTTCATTTATATTGTATTATAATTTGTCATAGAAATAAATTTTAAATTTGATCATAATTTTAGATGTTGAAAGTTATTGCTAAAAACATGGTTTTAAATATCATTCAAAAAAGTGTTATAGTTTGTTTTTGTTATTTATAAGACTGAATATCCTCAATCTAAAATTCTGAAATCTGATATATTTTGAAATCCATAACTTTGCTTTCATAGCAGAAATCCTTTGGAATAGGCCTCTTACCACTGTTTGCATCATGAAAGATGATGTAAACAGAAAAAAGAATAAGAATTCAGTGATTTTCTGTTTTTTAATATTTCATAAATGCATATTTTGAAGCATTTATTTTCATATTTACTGTGATATTATTTCTATTCAGATGTAGCAAATTGCAACCAATTTATCATTCACCAAACACTATTCTTATGTATCCTGGCCCTCAAGCTACTCCTTTAGATAAACTTCCTACTGTAAAAGATGGACAAAAATCATACAATATTATTATTTTAGATGGTACATGGCCTCAGGCTAAATCAATGTACAGAAATACAGAAGAACTTCGTAGACTTAAACAAGTGAGTGCAATTTGATTATTATTATTTGCTTTTATACAGTAATAACTAATAATATTTTATTTTGATCATTTTTAGAATACATGATCCTCTAGCTGATTTCAATAATATACATAAATTTTATTCAAATCTATAATATTTTTATGAGATATAATTTTGAACCAGATTGTCTAGCTATACAGGGTGTATCTTACCACCTGTACCACCCTTTTTTCTTAGAAATGCAATGAGGTAGGAAGTAGGGAGAAAAATTTTTATAACCAAAGTATATCCAGAGAATCAAATGGTCATGATAAAAATTTTGTTGGCCGACCGGAAATTGGGGCACAAGAGATCAACTTTGAAATCTCCAATGAAAACATTTGCTGATTTCGTCATAATTGGATAGAACTGTAAAAACAAACAACTGTTGTTTTGAAAGTTTTTTAATATCACCTACAGATTGTGAGATATCACAAAAAAAAGATGCTGCCACGTGTACTGCTGATTGGGCTATTCAAGCAATATTAAGAAAAAGCAATTTATATGCTGTAAATTGTTTAAAATTAAAATGTTTTACTATATGAAATAAATATGTAGAAATTTCCAACTTGAAATATGTAGAAAGTTTACAAAAATATCATTAAAAGAACAGTACAGTTCTAAATAATCAAGCAATTTCCCATCAATTTACTTTTTTTATATCGAGAAATTTTTCACGAAATTTGAAGCAACTCCATTTCTTGCCATAATTAACAATTTCCTGCCTAGCTAACTTCTCATTGTCTAAATAAATTATGTATTGCTATTCTGCCTAAAGGTAATCAACAAAAACAAAACAGCTCTAAGGCAGGAAAAAACACATTTTAATAAGATTTTTATGGTAGTAGCACTTTCGATTACATTAAATCCTCTTTAGCTACCAAAAAAGCAACGAACTACAAAAATATGTTCTATAGAACAAATTAAGAATTTTCATGTAATATAAATAATAGTTAAATTTAAAAAATTTTTTCTACAATCAAATATGAATAAATTATCTCAAATTTTGTAGAGTAAAAATTTCATTCATGAATTTCTAACATTCTAAATGCAATAAGTGTGCATTTAGAATGCCACAAAATAGATAGAATGGATCGAACAACAGGCTATAAGACATTGATATAAAGTGAATACCATAAGACGTTTGTTAGATAAAATTTCCAAACATAAAACAAAAAACAACTTTAATGAGCAAATAGACGATAGACAGACTTATTTTATGGATATTAACAGTGTCTCTTTGAAGTTTAAGAAAAACTTGAAAAACTTTTGGGCCAAAGGATTATGCTTAACAGGAGGAACACTATTTAATGTCATAAGGAATGATAAAGATAAAATTAGGGAGGTATATTTTCCAGTTGTATATCAAATTCCATTCTATGATAAAAACACTGGCAGTAATGCTAATTATATAAGATATATGGCTCGCTTGCTTAAAAAGCAAATTCTGGAGCATATGAATGGCATACAGAACAACACTGCCACAACATCATTAGCACAACGGGCACTTGTTTCAGATTTAGATGTTGGATGGAATAATACTAAATTGTTGCTTAAAGAACAAGATTCTAAAAGGGGAAGAATTGCTGAAACCCTAACGATTTTTAGTAAACAGAATACAAACTTTAAACCAATTAATAAACTAGATCCCGCTATGATAAGTATTGCTTGGAAGTGGTGTAATGTTAGTAAATAAGGTTTATATTATATATTGGTAATAGAAATTTATAGACTATGTTATTTCTTGTTTTTGTTACCTTATTATATAAGTGATTATTTTACATTGGTTACTATATAACTTGTAATTAATGTTATTGTTAATTTTTTAATTAATTTAATGTTTATTATATGGAAATTCATATCATATATTAAGTTGCTATAGCAACACCTTTTAAACTTTAGAATTGTGGCATTCTATAGAACATATTTTTGTAGTTCATTGCTTTTTGATAGCTGAAGAGGATTTAATGTAATCGAAAGTGCTACTACTATAAAAATCTTATTAAAATGTGTTTTTTCCTGCCTTAGAGCTGTTTTGTGTTTTTGTTTTCATTGCCTTTTTTCAATAACAGAGTAGTAATGAAGTAGAAACTAGATTTAATTTTGTTAATTTTTAATGAAATAATAGAAATTTGAATCAATAATTCTGATGATAATATATATAAATTTTTAAATATCTTTTAAGAAAAATTAAACCTTTATTATACCATAATATGTCAATTTTGGAAAAATTTATATTTTTTTAATTTTTCATACAATTAAAAAAATTTTTAAATGTAATTTTCAAATCATATTTCCCTTTCTCCCGATGAAATTTTTTTTATGTCTGACATCAAAATGTTAAAACATAAAATACTTTCATGATTTAGAGAGCAAAAACTAAAGCATGCAAACAAATACATATATACTTCATTGGCAAAAAGTTCAAAACTTAAGCTAGGTTGACACGATCAGAGCACACTCGGTCAGAGACAAACTCGGTCCGAGTGTATTCGGACTGAGTTTTAAGTTCATTTAAATGATCTAAGTGTATTCTTTCTATAGTCTGAGGTAAATGGCGGATCTCCTGCTGTAGATGATATATTATTGCAGAAGCTAGACAGTCACATTAATAAACAGATTAGACGGAAGAAGAGTTATGGATTCGAGAATGGATCAGCTTCATAACTTCCTCTTAATAATTGCTCAGGAGTGAGCAATTAGGCGCCTCTTCCAATTTTTTGCTTGAGGTGGAAAATGAAGGTAAAAATACATTCAAAACTACCTATGATTTACTAATATCCAGTTTGATGAACTTTTAAGACGCATTAATTCTAAAATTCCATCATTTGACACAAACATGAGAGCTTCGCTATACGATTCGCTATATTTGCCTACGCGATCATTGTTTACTTCTTTCCGCCATCTTAAACTTCCAATCGGCTGCTACTCGGTCCGAGTATTTTGGTTGTCATCTGAGTTTACTCGGTTCGGATGAAAAGGTCCATATAGCGTCCGAGTAGATGCGCACGCATCATCCAAGTGAACTTGGTCCGAGTGTGCTCTGATCGTGTCAACCTAGTTTAATCCATCTGCTGGCAAGATTATTATGACTATACAAGTATATAAGTCTGCCTATAATAAGCAGAGATGAGTCATATTTCTTCAAGCAACATGAATATTGATAGCAGCTTAGATCAAAATTTTTTGTAAATAATTTAATGCTATTCGATCTGTTGATTATTAAGTAGGTTAATTGAAGTCTTGCCATTGACATCCCAGAGTCAGACCAACAAATATCAGATTATCCTAAAAGTAATGTTTTTTTTTTTTTTTAATATTTACTTCTTCAAACATGTGTCAGTTTGTCTAAACATGAATTTTTAAAGTTTTCACAATGTTGGAAGAGTTTTATTGAGTCAAATGGAGAATATATACTTGATTAAATTAACAAATGATTAAACTTAATGCTAAAAACAACATTACTTTTGGTATGACCTGATATATTTCAAGAGATGGGACCCATACTCAAATCTCAGGTCTTCTGAGTGGAAAGTAGTAGCATTTTTAGATGGTCAATCTGGCACAATCACAAACAATACTACAAAATCAAATTAAATTAAAATATCTGTTGAATTTTGGACTCTTGAAATTGTCATTCTGAATTTGAAAAATTATCATTAGATTTGTAATCTCTAGCCCAAAAACCTCTAAATACTGATTTTCATCAAAATGAGACTAGCATTAAAATCCATGAAATTTGGGATCTGCTACTTCTATTGACCCCTTTGGAGCATAATTTTTCAATCAATATGTGAAGGGATATACATTTCTTAAAAGTACTCATAAGCTAAACACAAAATTTAGCTTCTTTATAAGTCAGGGAATTACTGTAATAGTTTCTATAACATAAAAAATATTTTGCCAATAGATTAATAATTATATAAATCATTTCATTTTTCAGAATTTTTCCAAAAGGTAATTAATAACATGTCTATTTTTATTTGCTAAATTTTCATTAAAAATTAACCAAACATTACAAAAATTAAAACCAAACTTCAAAAATTAATTGTTAGAAAAATTTAATTCAAACTTTGTCCACTAGGGGATTTTTGGCTGTAACGTTTGGTTAATTTGAAATGGTTATCTCCTAATTAGTGTCAATTAGAGTATATTTCATTAAAAAATTTAAAAATAACAGATAATTGTTGATATTAATAGATTTATATTTATTTTACATTGTAATAGGTTCAGATCCATCCTTCACAGGAAAGTGATTATGTAATTCGCACACAACCCACTGAAAAATCATTATCAACTGTAGAAACAGCTGCTTTGGCCTTATCTGTTCTTGAAAATAATCCAGCCATTCATCAGGTATATATTTTGAGCAAGTATTTTCTATAATCAGCTTAAAACATGTAAATACACTTTTTGAATATAAATAGGAGAAATAATAATAATTTTCTACAAGATACAAGAATCTAGTTAACTTCAAATAATTCTCTTCTCATTATAAGTATAAAAGATTAGGGATTATTTTTTGAAATGGTCAAATCATACATAAGGTTAGTTTCAGTGGCATAAATGAAAAGTCTAATAGCATCTGATGGTTTGGCATTCCTGACAGTCCATCATAAAAATAGGCAGATGTTAATATTAATAAAGTCAATATAATTTTAAAAATTACATGGAAATTAATAAAATATATAAGATGATAAAACACAATTTTTGAAATTGTTTATCAACAATAGCGGATATTGATTTTTATTGACAATATTTTCTTTCTTCCTTTCTAGTTTTCATGTCACTTTCTAACCAGAGACTAACCCCTTGAGGTCCATGTTATTCAATTTCTGCTTGTGGCTGCTTACCCACAGTTAATGGTAATTAAGCCTAATTTATATGCAAAAAGTTTAAAATATGATATCTCATTTAATTTTTATTGAAAAACTTGGAAGTTCGAATATATTAACTCACTATGCTGCTCCATGGTAATTATAAGTATATATCACCAGCTCTTAAAGCAGGAAATAAAACAACTATTTCTTCAAAACACAACAAATTTTCTTTAATAAAGTACTTTTGGATCTATCAAGCCCTCATCAGTATACCATTACAAACTAATCTTTTTTAAAATACATAAAAACCTGTTAAATAATCGAATACACGTTCTGAATTATCAGAACGTTCTAAAATTTAAAGTTCATAAAAGTTCCTTCAGCAATCGCATACATCATGCAACTCATTATATTTACGTTATATGTCCTATGCTTAAAATAATATTAATAATATTTTGTAATTCATGAATAATCCTTTACGCACTTCTTACAGGTTCCCTTTCTCTTCATATGCACTATCCTATTTTTAATCTCTTCATATTCCCATGCTAAACGAACTTTTTCAGGGTCGTTAGAATTAATTATATTGTTCCCCTTTGATTTTTTGGAAAATATTTCTAGTGTTTCCACGACTCTTAACCATTAGGGGTTGTCCAGTACTTTTATCACTTTTGTTTTGTCTCACTTGACTGTTGTGTCAAAGTTTATTACTCTTTGCAAGAGGGCTTTTGACTTTTCAACATCTGCTTATGTTATTCTACTTTCTTCCTGACTGATCTGACAGTGGATCATATATATATCTCTTCACTAGTAGTATCTTTGTTTTCTATACTAATTTCATAAACACCTGGTAAATTCATAGGGTTCCTCTTATCTTTTATCATTCCTCATCACATTAAATACAGTGTTGATCCCCTAACTTTGAAGTTTTTTGAATTTATTACATTTTTTGTTGTGAGTTTAATAATGGGAACATTGTTTTTAGTTTTATTTTTTCCATATATGATATTGATGAAAACAATTTTTTTATATGAAATCTTACCTATCCAATGAAAATAACATATTCACATAATACACATATATACATAGTAACATATAATAATACATCATAAGTATTGGATATTTTGGATGTATTTCTATCAACTTTGGCCTAAATAATTAAAATAAGAAAATTTAATTTATGCCTGATAAACTAAATATATTGTGTAATAACATATACTGTATAAAAATCAATAAGATTGCAGAAAAACTGAAATAAATAAAAGTGTTTAAATTTAATCAAATGCTCATTAGGTTTAACATAAATCAGTTTGGTTTTCAGGGATTGGTCAAGTGAGTAAAGTGTGGCAGTGTATGAATTAAAGAAGCTAAGGTGCTGAAAGCTAAAATGATCATAACTGTTTCAAGTTGATTGAGGGATTTGAATTCATTGAACTTATATCATTAGTATTGTTTAGTATATATATTTAATTAATCAATAAGCAGCAATAACTCAACAAGAAATAAAGATGATGCTTTTTTACTATGAAGAGAGAGAATAGGAGATCTTTTGCCAGATATTACTGTTTCATTTCTTCAAGCCATCTTCAAAAATTCATGCATTATCACTTGTATTTTAGACATTAGAAATAATTCAAAGGGCTACCTATAATTGAAGAGGAAGTACTTCTTCTATTTTAAAATGCCGTTTTTTTGTCAGTTTCATATTTTTTGGAGTTCATCATAAGTACAGAATACATGTATTTTTTTCCTTGATTTGGATATTATTGTCTGGAATCATTACTAAAATTTAAAATTTTGTTTCTGGAAAATATGTTTCAATTTATGTTGTTTTGCTTAATTTCATAGTCACAGAACTAATTATGAAAATAACTTTGAGAGATGACTATACACTATATTAATTTCAAATAAATTTACTGTTTATTATTAGGTTAATTCATTTTTACTAAAGTAAATTTTAATTTTACAGATTTTAATTCAGCCTTTGAAAGCCCTATGTAATTTTCAATTGAAACATGGAGCTGTAACTCATCATAGTAAGGAATTTCTAATTCGTAATGGATTATACAAAAAATCAAATTTTCAATCTTCAGATGTAACAGAACAAATACAAAATAATTCAGTTAGTTAAAGAAATTAGAAATAATTATTTGTAATTGAAACATTGATGTGACATATTTTAATATATTTTATAAAATTACAAAAACTGACATTTTATGATAAAATAAAGTGAAAATAAAAATTAAATTTTCTTTTCTCTACATTGAAATATTATAAATTTATTTTATTATGAAAACTATTAAGATATGCATTAAAAATATCCAAAATATTTATATAAAATTGCATTTGTTAAAATTTATATTTTGAATATTAAGAAAGAATTTATTAATATAACTGAAATTGTACAATATTTTGTATCAAATATTGAAATATTCTGGCAGTACCATTATGGTATTTACAGTATTGTTTGGTAATTATTTTGAATCATTATAATAAATACTATAATGATTCAAATAGTATTATAATTTTGAATACATCTTTTAAAATCATATATATATATATGATTTTAAAAGATGAACAATATATTTTAAAGAATTATTATATAATAACAAAACAATCTCATATAGTTGATCCTCTACTTAAGCAGTTAATTTGTCCCAAAAATTTCCATATACAGGTATTTCTCAGTTTATGAAAGTTACTGGGGCTTAAAAATTGTTGGTTAGGAGAAAATTTGTAAATCATAAACTCATTTTCTATTAATTCCTATGTAAAAATTTTTAATTGGTTCTTTGACATCAGAAAGTGATTGCCATTTTATCTATTGATGTTATTAAACATTTCAGAAACATTAATATAAATATAATGTAAATTATGATACAATAGTTTATAATAGATATTTCTTATTTAACATATTACTTTCCATTTTATTTTGAATTTCAGAACCATTAAGTGCCAAATAATCTTTGAATTTAAGTCTAATAAGACAATAAACTTGACAATCATTTTGGTTTTGTATTAGTTAAAAATTTGAAAATTTTTTTCAAATATTGTCTTAAATTTATGTAATTCTCAAAAATCTTCATGCTGCTAAATTAGTGGCAAAAGTAAATCCAATTTTCTGAAGTTAGTATTGATGCTTTCAATTCTATTTATTAAAAATTCATTAATTATAGATTTTATTATGGTGACTATTTAAAAAAAAACTAATAGAACCGAAACAGTATACTTAGTTAAATCATTTCACTGGTTAGATTTAACATTATACAATAGAACAAAAAATACTGTAATTTTCAAATTTATATGGATAAAAATATATACAGTATTAGAGATTTATACAGCTGAAATAATGTGCAATCATTATTTCATGAAATTAAATAGTGTTATATAGTTGCAAAATCATTAAAAATGCAATAAATTTATTATGGATATTTATATAATCAGCATAAACCAAGTGTTGGATTCGATACTGATCCTCAATTAAAATGAAAGTGAATTTTGTCTTAAAATCAATGGCATACATAATAAATTTGATAACCATCAGTGAAAAAAAGAGCAAGAAAAGCAATTACAATGAATAAATTGATTAATAATCAAATATTTTTTCACAAAAGCAAAAATTTTTCTTTGCAAAATGAAAAAGTAGTATAGATTTATGCTCTTTATTAAATCAAAAATTTGTAAACTGGTTTGCAAATCAAGGGATACCTGTAAGTTGAAGACTATACAAGTTAAACAGTATTCACATTCAATATATACAAATGCAGGAATTGATAAACAAATGACTAAATAAAATCTATGAGAAGACTTTAAGTATAAATAAGAAAATTTAAAACTGTAAGTAATATTTTTGCAAAAATAAATTACCATATTTAATGAATTTTTTTTATTTACATTTTATGGAAATTCAATACAAAGAAAAAGATTTGTTCAGTTGTGTGCCTCTGAAACCATACAAGTAGAAGACTTACTGTATTGTAGTTTTTTAAAATGGCAATAAAAACTGAAATAAAGTAATTATGTCATTTAAATTTTATACATAATAAGCTACAAATCAAATACTTCTCAAAAATATATTTTATCTTTTAACAAAAAATTGATTTTTTTAATATATTATTTTAAGGATAGATTCTAACAAAACACTATGTATTTTATTAATTATAAGGAAAACATAATAAGACTTTAAACTGTATACTATTAATATAGATTAAAAATGTTTAAAATGAATTTTTCTAAGATTTAAATGTAAAATGTTTATAGATTTATAATGTTTTATGCATTTATATTATAAAAATCTGAAGATTATTTTGATATATTTATTCCATATATCATATATATATATATTTATTCTATATCATCCAATAAATCATCATTCAGTAATTATTTCCCCAGAAATCTCACATTAAATTCATGCAAATGAAGTTTAAGAAATTGTATAAAATAATGGTTAAGATTGGGCTCAGTGATATATATGAAAATTTTAATGTACAAAAATTTTTAATAGTTTTATGTTTAACTTTCATATTACATTTATTATCTAATATTCTTGTTAACTGCATAAAAACATTTTAAACTTTAACTAATATTTATCACTTTTACAATATTTTTAAAATAAAATCCAAGAAGAAACAAATAGCATAAATTTTCCTCTTTTATTGTAATATAAAACAATTTATATTATGTTTGAAAATTTATAATCATTTTTATATACTATATTTTGTATAAAAAAATAGATAGTCAATATTAAATGAACAAAAACCTCTATCTGGAAAAACTCATTATAATTCAGTACCTGAGGGTAAATCACTTAATCATTAAAAACGTATTAAATGAACAAAAACTTCTATATCTGGAAAAACTCATTATAATTCAGTACCTGAGGGTAAATCACTTAATCATTAAAAACTCTAAAGCACTAAGAAGCAGTCCTAAAAAGTTTAAAAAGACTTTAATTGGAGATTAAAGTCCAATTAAAGTCTTTTTAAAACTTTTTAGGACTGCTTCTTAGTGCTTTAGAGTTTTTAATAATTGTATGCTGAAAAAAGCAGTATTAATAAGGTTTTCATTAATCACTTAAGTTCTGTCATAAAGAAGTAGATGTCTATGTTGCCATTTCTAAGATATAGTTTTTTAAGATGCTAGAAGAAAACTGAATAGAAGTTTAGAATCTTTACTGTGACAATTACATTGTCATTATACAGAAAACAAATATTCAATATTTATAAAAAACATCTATACCATAATATAAAAAATTGAAAAATGCAGTTAAAATTATATACGAACTAAGTATTCCCTAACTGCTGGTTAGGTTAGATTAGACTAGTTTGGTTAAGCTGCATATCCTCGTGAGATATTCTTTATCTGGCTGTGGTTGGGGTCAACAGGATGGGGTTCAATGGGCTGGGCCAAGACCCCTGAAAAACTGGAGGTGTGGGACCCAGATCCTCCAGGATAATAAGCTTTTAGCTAATTTAATAAATAAATTTTAATAATAATAAATTTTTTAGCTTTATCATGCAACCATCCACCCAACCCCTAACTGCTGGTCCAAAAGACCGATATGGTCTGCCAAGTATTTTTTCAATTCCATGTAAGATAAGAAAATACTGTATGATAATTGAATAAAATAATATATATAAAAAAGAATTGATTTGATGTAATATGAAAAATGTTTTATTATACTTTTTACTTTTCCAGTCTACTAAAATTTTTATATCTTTTGCAAATTTGCAAATGGAAAAGGTCGAAAAGTAATGAACTAAGTTATTTTCCCTCAATCTAATATTATGTACAGACTGGGAAACGCTTCGGTTTTCCCAGTCAGACCTGGATTCGAGTCTCTGGTTCCAGCCCTTGAAAATGTTTATCATGGAATCCAGGCCAGGCCCAACTATCCCTGTTCTCCACAATCCGGCTGATCCTCCGTACGAGTGGGTATAGGGTTGCCTCCTCTCCGGATTTGACCCGGAAACTCACTGAAACTCTGTGTTTCAGTGAGTTGTATCCGGGCACCGGGTTTAAGTATTATTTTTCCGGATTTGTGTAGTAAATCCCCACGTAATTATAAAAATAAATAATAATGTATATTAAAAAACCAGAACTTGTGTGCAAAGTGTGTAAAGGATTGAAGAGGTCTGCGGCGTGTATCTCGTGTATGGAATAGCTGGCGCGGTCGATGGTCCAACATTCACAATTGGCGCTGGCTACGTGCTATATAGTTGTCCCTACTCTGCGTTGGCCGTGCTTGTGTGTGGCTCTTGTGTCTAGTCAGTCAGGAGAGATCTAACTTATAGGCTATAAGTAATATATATATGGAAAGAATTTTTCGATTATAGGAAATACTTGGACCAACAACCATAACAGGATACGGGTTGAGCTGGTAAAGACAGAATTATGCACAAAACTTAATTTCGACATGAGCTATCGAGAATTTTATGAATTAAAAAACCAGAAAATGCTGATTTTGTAAAGGCTGCGATGTCAGACAAGAAATATACGTGGAAATATCCACATAAATTATTATATGTTAATTGATAAAGCTTGCATATTTTTCTTCTTCTTTATCTGCTATTATTTTATACATAAAAATAGCAGATTAGCATTAATAAAAAAATTAAAATGTATGTATGTGTTTTTTTGGTCATCTTCGGATGAGACCTAGATCTGAGGTGGCAATCTTAGGTGGGTAGTCTGTGAAGGGTTTGGTTCGCCCTGTCATTTAATATTCTTAGCGAATGGGAAGTGGCGTCATTTATTGACAAAGCAGTGGCGGAGCGTTCTAGTGCAGAATAAGGGCTGTCCACAATTCTGATTGGGTCAGCCGTCAGGTGGAAAATGTAGCTCAATGAGCTGAGCTTAGATTTCTCCTGTAAAAACTTTTTGTCAACAGATGACGCTATTTTCTATTTTGTAAGAATACTAACTGATGAGAAGAAACAAATCGTTTCACAGGCTGCCCACACCTACGGAGCGATCAGCCTGATTATGGAGGATGGGCATCAATGAGTCAGGCCCTGACTTCATAATAAACATTTTCAAGGAGTGAGACCCAAGATTCGAAGCCAATCGGCCGGATTGGCCGCGTGAAAACGCTTCGGCTTTCCACTCTGGAGGACCCAGGTTCGAGTCTCGGGGCTCACCCCTTGAAAATATTTATCATGGGGTCCGGGCCCGGCCCGTCGATCCCCGTCCTCCACAATCCGCTTACCCCTTCCCAGGGGTGGGCAGCCTGTGGAAGGGATTGTTTCGCCCCGCCACATAGTATTCTACTAGAATGGGGGTTGACAAAAAAAAAGATTCGAAGCCAGTCTTCCAGAAAAAAAAGTCGAAGCATTTCCACATGGCAGCGGGCCGACATCTGTTAAAACTTTTGGAAATGTGGGAACCAGGAATTGAATCTCGATCCGGGATGGAAGCAGTACACTTTCATTGCGACTATTCGGCCGACAGCAACTAAACAGAAACTTATTCAGATGGTATTAACTGGCGATTGATAGATTAAGCAGTCATCACTTAAAGATGGAAAACATATACAGTATTAAGAAAAATATACTGTTTTACAGCATTTTTAGAAATTAAAAATAAAGTTTATACGAAATTATAAATATAACGGAATTAATTAATTAAAGCGAGAGAGATGATAAAATTTTAATAAAAAAGGAGACGGTGTATAATTTCTCTCTAAATTTCTTTTTATCGCTTCATTTTTTTAATATTTAACAATATAATAAAAAGATTCATTCCTCAACATACGTAATGGGTTGCTAAATGGCCGCTGTGGAAATGTGCTGTACTTCAATCTTCAGGCTCCGAATTCAATTCCTGGGCGTATATCTTCAAAACATTTTTCAAAAGGGATCCGGGCACGGCTCGTTAATCCTATCTAATATCTTATCCAAACTAACTCCACGAGGAGTGTAGGTGGGTCCCTGGTGAGCACTGGATGCTCTGATATAAACTGGCGTAATGCTACGCAAAAGAGTAACTGTTTTGAACTTATTCAACCGATATCTTGATCATAATTTCATTTCAGCAATGAGTATCCTACACTATAAGACATTGACTGTTATCGAAGCTCAAAGATTTTAATCTATATTCTATAACATAGATTAAGAATTTTTAATAAAATAAATCAAATTAATATATACTGTATGCTACATACAGTTCTGTATATGATATTTATAATAAATAAAATTAAATACCACATATTTAGATTTTCATACATATATAGATATAATATTTTTTTTTACTCTTACAATTATATGGAATTTATTTAAGTTCTTAATGAATATCACACTAAATAATAATGTACAGTATATCATTCTTACTTTTAATAATTTAAAGAATGAAAATTAAGTGTTATTAGAACATCCCATGTGGTCTAGTGGTTAGGATACCTGGTTTTAACCCAGGAGGCCCGGGTTCGATTCCCAGCGTGGGAAATTTTTTCTTCAGTTTTATTTTTCTAGGTAACTCAGTTTATTTCATAATTCCGAAAATTAATTATTATTATTTAAATGAAATAAAATTATGTATTAAATTTTGTATAGTTGTCAGGATAAATATTATGATGCAATTTATAATGAATATCCCTAGTAATTCTTGTTTAAATATGAATTTGTAATAACGGAAGAATTCTAGTATACGAAATGCATTCTGTGCTTCTCAGAGGTCGAAAGCCAACAAGAAGTCGCTGTAAAAATTATGATAGATTTCCCTTGAATGTTTATGCTTTTATATATATATATATATACATATATATATATACACGTACAACATCCAAGTGGAGAACGTTATAAGTAACAATCCATCTCTGAAACAAATTTTACGTATTGAATTTTTAAATTGTTATTTAGTGAAAAAAAACAATATTGTCTGATATAGTATACTTTCTTATCAATAGATGCCGCCACTTTCCACTCAGGTATAGTACTAACAAGCAGACCTGGGCAATATTTAAATACATTTTTATTTAAATACTTTTTCAAATAATTTTTTATCTTATTTAATTGGAAATTATTTTCAAATAATTATTTGAATCATCAAATAATTATCTTTTATCTTATTTATTATTGATTATTTACACAAATAAAATAAATGCATTCTAATGTACTGTAATATATGATAAGATGGCCTGTACAATGGTATATTTTATGTACAATATGCTGAATATGTATATAAAACGTGTATAATTGAAGAAAATGGGCACAACAAGTTTGATTATGTATATAAAATGTGTATAATTGAAGAAAATGTGCACAACAAGTGTGTTTAGCAAACGATCTACAATAGGTGTACGGATGCACAGTTATAGAAAATGTACATAACATACAGTTCATGAAAATGTGTACAAAATGCCTATAATTTAACAGAATATGTATTAGTAAACAAATATACAAAATATGTACAATTGTTCAAATTGTATAAAAAATCGCTTAAAACTTAATAAAATATGCTCAATAGATGTACAAATGTACACTTGTACAAAATGTGCGCGATAGATGTACAATTGTAAAAAATATGCGCAGTAGGTGTACAAATGTAACACTTGTACAAAATTTACGCAACAGGTATACATTTGTACGAAATGTACGCAATAAGTGCAATTTATATTCTTACTGTAGCAATATAGTGACGAATATATATTAAATTGAATTATAATCAAACTAAATAATTTATTAGACAAATTTTTATTTTACTGATTGATCAGACGATGGTAGCAATCACAATGTCATAATACTTTTAACAATGAATTCAATTTTACATGTATCCCTCATTTTATGAATTTTTGATTTAATAAATTGCATAAACATGTCATTTTTTTTTTATTTTCAAAAATAATTTCTACTTTTGCAAAAAACTATTTCATATCAATCATCCACTATAATTTGTTTAAATCAATGATTTTCTAATTTTCTTCACTGACTGTATCCCAGACCCCCAATGGATTGTCCAATATGGTCCCATAGTTTCTCTCTATCCCTTCACTTACATTCCATTGCACTATCATGTTCTATTCGTGTACTATCCAAATATAAATTAATACATTAAATAAAATAAATACCAGTATCAGAAATCGAGTCCCATACCATCAAGGGGTATGGATACCCCTGGTTAAGAGCCCCTGTTTACAGGATCCAGGTTCAATTCTGGATCTCACACCTTCAGTGTTTCGGGATGGCTCCAATCCTGGGCCCATTTATGTATTAATTTATATTTTATATATCTAGTCTTAGTATTATTTTGCAGAAAATTTTCATTTTGAGATATAAAAAAAAAAAAACATTGAATATAATTGAGAAGCACCATATTAGGAAAGTGCTTTACAAATGCATAAAGCAAGGTATGCCTATACTGAAAATATGTAGTATCCATAATATACAAACTACATATTTCAATGGTTTTTGCAACTACATAAAACTATTTGATTTCACAAAATAATTATTACATATTATTCTAGATATGTAAATTTCTAATATATTTTTTTTATCCATATATAAATTGAAATATTATGCTATTTTGTTATTCTATTAGAATATGCTAAATATAACCAATGCAATTGTTTAAAAAGTACAGTATACTTCTGATTATCAAGACCCTACTGAACCTCCAGTTAGCCCAGAAGTGATTGTTAAGTATTAATGTTTTATTTTAGACATACTATCTGAAAGACTTTTAAATGTACCAGATTAATATCTTTATTATATCTTAAATAATTGGCAATAAAAATTAGAATCAAATTAAAATTACAAATATTGCAATAATTCCTTGTTATAAAGAAACCAATTCCTTGTTTTTTTTTTTTCAATAAATTATAAAAATAATTTATTTTGTTATATTATATGCATATTTTATATCCATAATTATATCCATATTATGTCCATAATTCCAATTTTTTATAATACAAGGTGTGATCAAAAAAATACGGGGACTATCATTATACAAACTTTATTTTTAAACAATACTTTATTTAAATAGGATCTCCTTCAAAATATGCCCCTTCTGCACGTATGCAACGCACAAACCGATTTTGCCAGTCCTTGAAGGCAACCACATAAGCTTCCAGTGGAAATGAGTTGAGCGCCATCTGCAAATTCACTTTAATTTCTTCTGCAGTATTAAAATGTCTTCCTTTCAACCCTTTCTTTATGCGTGGAAGAGAAAGAAATCAACTGGTGAAAGATCGGGTGACTAAGGGGATTGTGGAATGACTGGAAGGGAATTTCGGGCGAGCCACTCATGAATGAGAAGTGCTGTATGTGGTTGAGCATTATCGTGGTGGAGAAACCACGAAGAGAAAGAAATCAACTGGTGAAAGATCGGGTGACTAAGGGGGTTGTGGAATGACTGGAAGGGAATTTCGGGTGAGCCACTCATGAATGAGAAGTGCTGTATGTGGTTGAGCATTATCGTGGTGGAGAAACCACGCACCACTTTGCCACAATTCAGGAGTCTCTGAATGCCTGTTGCACCATAGACCGTGTTTCAGTTCTAGTTTTTCCAAGTTTAGCACAAAATTTCATGCATATCCGTTGCTCTTTGAGTGCATCCATATTTAAAAAATCGCAAACAGTGCAAATCAAAACAACACACCACCACTAATAAATTTTTAACACCTAAACAAAACATTTCGCAATTAGCCATATTTATAGCTGAGGCATGCAGGATGAGTCACCAAACAGCTAAAACATTTGTGAAGCATTGCCTGCCCTCTATCGGATAAGTCCCTGTATTTTTTGATCACACCTCGTATTTTCCAATTATCTATAGTAATTTATTTCCCAAATACCCTATTAATTGGGAATATACTGTAACTCATTTTGTATCCATTAGTTTTATTAAAATAATTACTATGATAAAATGTCTAATTAGTAAATTTTTAACAAATAGAATTAAAAACAATACTAACTTCTAAAAATTGAATTTATTTTTTCAATAATTTAGTAACATGAAGGTTTTTGAGAATTAAATAAATTTAAAGTAATATTTGACAAAAATTTTATATTTTTTAACTAATAATTTTTAACTTTAAAATCACAATGACTGGTATACTTATTGCTGTATTATGCTTATATTTAAATATCATTTAGCACTTAGCAGGTGTAAAATTCAAAATCCAATAGCAAGAAATAGGCTAAATAGATATTAACTATCATAGACTTCTGTATTATAAATTTTCACTTAACAGTTTTTAAGGTCCAATAACTTTCACAAATTGAGTGATATTTATATTTAGAAATCAGATTTAAAAAAATGGCAATTGATCTTTTGGTTAATTTTTTTATGAGGAATCACTTGTTTTTGGCTTCTACCATATATAAATTCTATTCAAATTCATTTTCCAAAATTTATTAGATATGATTTTTCTTATGAACATCCGATTATTTTATTTTTATCAAAATAAAGAAATATTCACTAAAATCATCAAAAATAATTATATGATGTATAAAAAATAAATATTTTTCAAATCAATTCCAAATTTTTTTTTTTAATAAACTGATGCTGAAATATTTGGTTCTATAAAATATAATAAAATATTTTTATTGTGTCAAACTTTTTCAGAAATTTAAACTACAGTAAACTTCAGATTAGGATAATCAGGAAATTAATTCCTTCAGGTAATCTGCAAAATACTCAAAAACAAACTGGAATTATGGACAATATGCATTTAATGTCAAAAAATAAACTATATATATACAGATATTCAAAACTTTTATTATTTATTAAAAAAGGAAACAAGAAATTTGTTTATCTGCAGCAAAATATAAATGCAATATTTGTACAAGATAAAACAGTGATAATTAAGCATCACTTTCAGATTGCAGATTAACCCCAGTTAATCTGAAGCCCAAATAATTCAACTCTGGATAATCAAGTGTGGTCAAAAAAAATAAAAATAAAGGGGAAAAAGAATGGCCGAGAGGGGGCATAAAAGGAAAAAACTGTTAATTGGCAGTTAAGTTAAAAAAGAAGAGAGAGGACAGTAGTGTTGAGTCCCACGTATCAGCCTGTACGTTTGGCCAAGACAAAATAAAATCCATAAGAATCAGGAGTGGGATTATCCATAACACGCCAGAAAGATTTGAATATGAAGATGGAAGACCTGACCGAAGCAGAACTAACAGCACTGAAGGGAGATGAGTTAAAAACGGTATGTGGTGTTCTTGATATTCTCATGTACGGAACTAAGGCTATGAAAGCAAGCTGGATCATAAGGAAGATTACCATGCTTCATGCGGAAGCAACAGAAGAAAGCAGGACTGTAGCCACTAAAGCTGTGAATGTGCTGAATAGTATGTTTGGCATGCTCGAGCAAGAAGAAGAACAGCACGTTGAGGCAATGGCCATTAACAGTTCATGCAAGACAGTGAACGATATAGACAGGCAGCTATTCCAATAAATACTCAACGAGAGGCCAAGGCGTGCGGAGACAGGGCCTAGTGCGCCGGAGGTTCCGACCTTTCCGGGAGCAGAAGACATCCGATAAACTACTTCAGATTGGCTCCATGTGGTGGATCAGTTCGGAACGGAGTTCAGGTGGACACCATACCAGAAGTTATGATACGCCGCAAATGGGCTGACGGGGGCTGCCAAACTGTGGCATGAGAAGTCGGAGGAAGCGATTCTCGATTACGACCTTTATGGGCTGATGGGGGCTGCCAAACTGTGGCATGAGAAGTCGGAGGAAGCGATTCTCGATTACGACCTTTGGAAGCAGGCGTTACTTTTATCAATCCTAAAGCGAAGGTTCTCATGGGATGAGAAGAGAAGAATTTTGGGACGGCAATAGCGTGGGGACAAGATAATCGAAGAATACATTATTGAGAAATGGGTGAATGCCAACAGGTTCGGACTGAATTTAGACGACGCAAGGGAATTTATACTTAGGGGTATGGTTCAACAGAAGGATGCAATATCGATGGCTGGTCATAAATTTGAAAGCATCGCTGACATGATAAGTGTAGCCCAAGAGGTGGGCAGGGTTCTAGATTCTGATCCGGAATATTGGAGAGAGTCAGACTGCAGCACGGAGGGCAACGACGGAAGTTGGATGCATGGCAGCGTACCGAGCACCTGAAGAGCGATACTACCGAGAAACGTTTGAAGTATGGTAAAGCAGGGCATTTTAAGCATGATTGTAATATGGTAGTGTGCTTCCACTGTAAGCAAGGACACATCAGTCTAGACTGTCCGAGGAGGAAACCAGGACGAAACTCTCCACAGAGTGACTGGAAGGCGGCTCCAAAGCAGGCAGGTGTGACCATGCACCAAACCGAAACCAATGACAGCGATGCTGGAATCATGACTGTTCATCATGTCGGGTCACCTACAGATCAATGCAGGAGTAGACTAACGCGTAAAGCAAAGTTAAATGAACAGGAGGTAGAGATCGCCATTGATACACAGCGATGTGAGTCTCATAAGGGAAGATGTGGTGGATAGAGTGGGTGCGACGAGTAAATACACAGAGCGATGTGAGTCTCATAAGGGAAGATGTGGTGGATAGAGTGGGTGCGACGAGTAACCCGAATGCCAAGCTAATGATCACAGGAATTACCCACAACAGTATAATAGTGGAGGGATTTGGGCTGTATGAGCTGGAACTAGACGGCATCATAATTAAAGATGTGAAGTTTTATGCCATGCCCAGGGAAATGTTAACAGCAGAAATCTGGTTGGGCAGGAACATACTCCATGATGATAGGATATCTATGCTCCTCCATAATAGAGAAGCGAGGTTTGTGGCACAAACTGAACTTCCGAATGATGCATTGATGGAGCTGTTGGTGAAGATTGTTTTAAAAGTCAATAACAACCAGTGATTCCACTCAAGAAAACCACCGTGCTACGTGTTAAGTGCAAACAGATATAAAGTGGAGACTATTTCATGGAGGAGACTCCAGTGATGCTAAACGGTCTGATCCCTAGCTGTATAGTTAGAATGGAGGATGGCATCACAGATGTACCTCTCATCAATCAGGGTGGGCATGATATCCATGTTATGCGAGAAAAGTCTTGGCAAGAGCACACCAGATCAGTGCAAATATTGGAGCAGCGACTGCGCCACAAAGAATGCGTGGTAACACCGAAGTGGAGGGTGCCTTGTTAGATATCAGCGTGGACAAAATTAACGTTGACCCCGACATGACTGAGGATGAACATCTAAGGCTAATGAAGCTGTGCAATGAAAACAGAGAATGTTCTGCTAAATCAATAAATCAAATTGGATGTCACCAAACCGTGCAATTTAAGATAGAGTTAACGAAAGATGAAATAGTTCAAGAGAGGCGAGCTCCACATTCGGTTGCTGAGCATCAGCACACAGAAAAGCTAGTGAAGGAACTATTGGATGTGAACATAACAGAACGAGGTCAGAGTGCATTTAATAGTCCTCTTGTCATTGTTAGGAAGAAGGACGGCACCCACAGAGTCTGTGTGGATTACCAGAGGCTCAACACCATCACGAAGAAAGAAACTTTCCTGATGCCAGTGATAGACAAATTAATTGAAGGTACGGCACAATGGAGCATTTATTCCATACTAGACTTAGCAAGTGGGTACTATCAGGTTGTGGATGAGGAATCAAGACCAATGACGTCATTCTCCATGTCAACTGGACAATATCAGTTCGTTAGGATGCCGTTCGGGCTTGTGAATGCCCCGTTCATTTTCAATCGGATCATAGAAGAAACCTTTCGTGGGGTACTAGAAGGAACATTAAAGCGATACATAGATGACCTCATCATCGGTGCAAGCAACTTCAGCGAGATGCTCAAAAAGTTAGCAGTTGAATTTGATGCACTAGCAGCTGCAAATCTGACATTAAAACTTCAAAAGTGTGTATTTGCGTGCAAGGAGGTATCGTTCCTAGGACATTCAAAGAGTGGACTAAAACCAGGCATGGAAAAATTGTGTGCAGTTGAGGAATATCCCACCCCAAGAACAGCAAAGGAGGTGAGAGGGTTTCCTTGGACTATGTGGCTATTTCCGAAGGTTCATTGAGGGATTCTCACATATTGCGGCACCGATAAGTAGATTGCTGAAGAAAGGTGCAGGATTCGAGTGAAGTGACGAATGCGACAGTGCATTCAAGGGACTCAAGAGGGGACTTGTGACGCACCTGTGCTAATGGCTTTTGATGTCCGCCGAGAGACGGAAGTGCACACCAATGCCTCAAAGGATGATATTGGTGGAGTACTAATGCAGAGGAATGAAGGAGAATGGCACCCGGTGATATTCGTTAGTCGCAGAACAACACCGCGGAGGAGAAGTATCATGCTACTGAATTGGAATTGCTTGGGAGCGGTGTGGATAATTACTCGACTGAAAATTTACCTATATGGCAAGGAGTTTACTCTTATTATGGACTGTGAAGCTGTGTGCCAGGGGCTGCAGAAGAGGTAGCTAATCCCTCGAATTACTAGATGGGTACTTCAACTCATGGAATATAATTTTAAGGTTCAGAATCGACCTGGATGTATGATGACACATGTGGATGCCCTTAGCAGAAACGTGGTAGCGCCAAGCGGAGATATGCCAGATGACGACCTCACAGCCCATTTCGAGGTGTTCTCTATTGAGGCGCACGGAGAGTTTATTGGTGCAACTCAGAGTAGAGATGATTATTGCGCCAATATGCTCCAACAAGTGCTCACCTGACACGGGAGTACCTCTAATGGGTGCATTGAAAAGGTAAATTATGGACAGCTTTCTTCAAGCCAAAATAAAAAAAAGGCTTCTGGTGATACCCTATCGACTAAGACGAGGACTTATACAAGAAATACATGAGAAGTACGGACATCCAGGCAACGACTCTACAATTGGAGTAATCAAACAAAGATTCTGGTTTCGAGGAATGCGGTGGAGGTCCGCAGAGTAATCGGTGCATGCGTCAGCTGTCTTCTAAGAAAAGATCCTGAAGGCAAACGCCCAGGCTTCTTAAATGTTATCGAAAGAAAAAAAAACCCTTTCATACGTTGCACCTGGACCACCTAGGACCATTCTTGAAGAGTAAGACAGGATGAAAGTTTTTACTGGTGGGGGTGTGTAACTTCACCAAGATGGTTTTCCCTTCGAGCCGTAACTTCAACGTCGGCTAAGAATCACTATTAAGGCCGTTAGGAGCATAATCGAGATGATGTGGATACCCGATTGTATTGTAGTGGATTGAGGTACGGCTTTCACAAATAAGTTATTTGAAGGGTTCTGTGATACACTTCACATTCAATTAATCTTTACATCGACTGCTAATCCCCGCACTAACGGGCAAGTGGAACGCATGAACCGGATAATAATGCCTATGATCTCAGCATACTGCACCAAGGAAGATGGGAGTGATTGGGATGAACAGATCACTAAGACTGCAATCGCAATCAACTGCAGAATCAATCGTTCTACTGGCATGACGCCATTGAAAGTGATGTATGGTTTTCAGCCGAGAACCATCATTGACACGGGTTTAGCATAAGTGGTTGACGTCACGGAGTTGGAGGAGTATGAAAACGACAATTCCGTGGATATACCGGTAGAGATTGGGAGCGGAGACACTCTTGTACATGTGGGTCTGACAACTTACGGCAAAAGGAGCGAGAAAGTAAGGCAGCAGGCACATCAGATGATGACCTGATCACAGCTAGATATAAAGTACAATTCGATAAACATCGGTGTGCAGCAAGCAGATTTGGAGCAGGCAACATGGTAGTTGTACACAGAGCTGCGGGTGGTCCTGATGGACCCGTGGAAGCTTGCTAGCCTCTACCGAGGACCTTACAGAATAACCAAACACCTGAAGGAAGGGCTTTACGAGATCAGTAACCTGGGCTGCCAGTGCCAGTACAGGAGCACCGCACTTGCCGATCAACTAAAAAGGTGGGAGCTGGAAGATGACGCCCTGACAATGGAGTCAGGCAGTGAAGGTTCTGAGGGACCAGAACCTGTCGGATGGCCAGATGTGGTCAAAAAAATAATAAAAAAATAAAAAAATAAAGGGAAAGAAGAATGGCCGAGAGGGGACATAAAAGGAAAAACTGTTAATTGGCAGTTAAGTTAAAAAAGAAGAGGGAGGACAGTAGTGATGAGTCCCGGGTATCAGGCTGTACGTTGGGCCAAGACGAAATAAAGTCCACCCAAGATTCTACTGTATTTGAAGAACTTAAATAATGAACAACAACAAACAAAAATTAAAAATATAATGTGATTTCATAAAATTAATTTAGATCACATTTTCATAAGTAATCTTTTATAATATTAAATAGGAAAAATTTTGTAGTTATACTTTTATTTAACACACAACTTGATGGAAATAAATATCTAATTTTGTCAGGATTTTACCTTCAGGATTTTTCTAGATACACAATTCAGACACAATCTGATATTTGTGATATAAAGATTGCCATGATAAATAAATTTCGATATCAACCATAGAGAATTAATGAAGATAGATATGATCAGTATCAATTGAAATATATTGACGATGCAGGTATAAATTTTTCAACATACTAGTATTTTACATTGATTGTTATGTCATTCAGTTCATTATTTTGAAATTCTGGAATTTTAGAAATGTTATGGCCAAAATATTGCATAAGTTAAGCTTTTATGACCAATGAAAATGTACCTGAGATCCTGAATTGTACCCATAAGGTGATGGAGTATAAACTGAAGATATAGGTTGGCCAGGTGCATTTGGAGGAAGAGGTGATGTACTAGGAGGAGCATTCTGTGACTGAAAATAACGCAGTCGTTCTTGAAGTTCAGAAATCTGAAAATAAAGTATCATAGTTATTATCGATTCAAAAAAAGTTTTTATATTGACTTTTAAAACACAGCATTAATCTGTTCAATGCATTTGACATGTATACACATCGAAAACATGGAACAAAAAAACGATAAAAAAAAACAAAAAAAATTCAATCCTGAGTAATAGTGCAGCTATCGCAGAGTGGTGTTTTTTTTGTGTTTATTGGATGAAAATATGTCCCTCCAATGATGGATCCTAGATTTCTTGATTACCAAAATTTGTTTTAAAATTCTATTTTAAAGATATACAATCCATTCACATTTTCTTTGTAGAATTTGGATTATTTTTCATCGAATCTCATTGATTTTGCTTTTTATTCTATTATATTTTAGTAATTTCATTTTGATTTTGGGGTGAAATAAATTTATTTTTGAAATTTTAAGTAAAACATGGAATTTTAGTATGATGACTGTAAAATTCATAAAAATGAAAAATATTGCTGATAATACAAAAATTTTAGTTAATTCTGTTAACAATATTTTTATTTATTTGTTCAGTTATTCCTTTATTTTTACTGATAATTTAGTAAATTCATAAAAATGAAAAATATTGCTGATAACAGAATTAACTAAAATTTTTGTATTAACAATATTTTTATTTATTTGTTCAGTTATTCCTTTATTTTTACTGATAATTTAGTAAAATACAAGAAAATCCTAATATAAACAATTTCAGGCTATAAAAAGCGGCATGGCACTTTTAATGTTTTATGGCGGTCAGTCATTTTTGTGGGAAATCGCAGCTAAGCTTACTTTACTGCACAGCATATGATATTGAGTGTAGTAGTGTGTCAACAAATCTGGAGGCTAATTAAAGTAAAATAAATAAATATTCAAACAAGCACTTAGACAGGCAAAATAACGATTTAATAAGCAAAAAGTAGTAGCGCTTTCAATCATTACAATCCTTTTCAGCTACAACGTATCACAGAAAAAATATTGTTCTATAGAACGCCAGTTTCTATAGAAACTGGCGTTCTATAGAACAATATTTTTTCTGTGATACGTTGTAGCTGAAGAGGATTGTCATCTTCGTTGATCATAATACTGTTCAAGCTAGCACTAATTAAAAGTGGAAAAATTTACACATAAATTTAGTAGCGTTTTCGACTTTATTAAGTCCTCATCAGCTATACTTTACATATAGAGATTGTCGAACATAAGAATGTCAAAACAGAACAAATTTAAATTAAATATCTGTTTTTCGTATAGTAAATAATAAGATGGAAGTATGTCAAGAACACATTTCTAGTGAGATACTTTCTTCAATTTAACATCTGTCATAATGGAAGTCAACCTGCAACTTTCACCATTTAAAATGCCTGCCTGCAGAAATTTTATGCATAGTCATAAATTTTCTTAGCTTTCTATCTCATCATGTTGGTTGTATTTCCACGTGAATGTTGTGAGAGTCTATACTTGTAGAACTAGGATCGGTGATAGTCCTGACTACTATAATAGATTGTTGTACTGTTGCGACATCTAGTTCTTCGAGGTGATTGTTACCATTTAGAAGTCGCACGTGTGCCGTCGAAGTGGAAGTATACGGAGAATGATTTGATCTAGTCAAACTCTCTGAAACTTCTGTCCGAGGATTTTTACTGCCAAAATTTTTGCTCGCTGGTAAGCTCTTAAAATGCTAAAACCCAGCAATCTTAAACATACATATTCCAAAATTAGGGCAATACCCACAGCTAAAGTACGAATGCCAACATTATTAAACATTTTGACAAAAATGCAAGCTCCAGTAATAGCACTGCACATCACTGTTATAATTGCTGCTGTTTGAACCCAATGAGTTGGCATCAGACCCTTGGTGAGCCAAACATGTCTGCTTTCTAATTCTTATTTGACTTTACATACTTTACATTCCTTGCAATCTGGATTTGAAGATGACTCCACTAGCCATTTTTTAAGACATTCATGATGAACAATTGACACATCACCTTTACAGTTACATGGTTGGATCAGAGGACCAGCATCAGTTCTTTCTGAATCATAGCATATCCAACATTCAGGAAGTTTTTCTAAGGAAGCCGATTCATTTTTAATGAGAACAATATTTCTAGAAGGTGATACAAGAACATTTGTTTCATCATAATGCTTCTTTCTTTCTAACTTTTGTAATATTCTTTTGGGATTTAATATCCATAATTGTTCTGGCCTGATGCAATTCCATAAAACACAAGGAAACCATAAAACAACTCCAGTTCAGCAACTTTATATGTAATATCATACCAATTTCTGCTCATAACTGGTAATTTATCTTTCCAGAAACTTCCAAGAACATCAGAAATAATAAAACCAGCAGTTGATAACAGTAATATAGCTTGAGAAATAAGTCCTAAACATGATTGATGAAGTTGTAGTAAAACTTTTCGACTAAAACTTAATGTAATAGTGGATTATCAAAGGAACTATCTGCTAAAGAAATAGCATCGATATTTTTCAATTTTAAAAACTACTGCAATGACTGTAAAAATATTTCAATACTGTGAAAAGCATTTTTGAAAAAAATACCAGAGAATGAAATGAAAGATATGCTTCTTAAAGTATGTAATCAATTACCAGAGTCTTATAAGTGTGAAGCTTTAATCCAAGAATATTTACCAATGATATATAGTTATATAACAAATATGGATTCAGCAGCTATATGTGAAATGATTGGTGAATGTACTCAAAATAAAAATTATAAAAAGTTATTCAACAAATATCAAGATAATATGACTTGTGAATTCTGTGAAGCTATGGTTCAGCACCTTAGGGATTTAATTCTTATAAATACGACAAAGGAAGAATTCAGAACAGCTTTATTAAACTTATGTTCCCTTTTTAAAAGTTTTGCTTCTGAATGTAAGCAATTGGTAAATGATTACTATGATATGTTTTATGATCTATTAAATCAAGTTTTAAACCCTCAAACTCTATGTATCTATATAGGACTTTGTTCTTCAGGTGAAGTTATGGTTGCGAAATTAACAATTACACCTTTGATAAAAATGTGGGATGGCAAACATCCTGAAAGAAAGGAATTATTACCACTGGCAAATATAAATTTCAAAACACCTGTTTCCAAATCATCATCTGTTAAAATTACACCTCAGACTGTTACTCATGAAAGTAAACATAAATTGGAATTAAATGATATTAAATCATCCATAAACCAGTTACCACTTGAAAGAATGATTCATCCAATTCTCACATTCAAACAAGATACAGATTGTGCATTCTGTAAAGCTATAATGTTTTTTTTTTTAAATAAGGATATTAATGTTAGAAGTGAGAAAGCTATTGAAGATGAATTGGATAATGTTTGTGAGAAATGGATTCCAGGTTACCCAAAAGAATGTAAAAGTTTTGTATTAGTTATAAATAAATAAAAAATGAATTTTATTCTCAATATAGGAAGAATTCAGAACAGCTTTATTAAACTTATGTTCCCTTTTTAAAAGTTTTGCTTCTGAAGTAAGATATATTTTTTTATATAATTTTAGATATGGTGATAACTAAAATAATTGTATTTATACTTTCTTAAGAATAACATGAAATTATCTAATTAATGCAGATATATGTAGTTATGTAATTCATTCCATTTTATATTGAATAATCAATGAAATAATGATTAGAATCTTTATTATTGATTTGCCTTTCAGTTAAATTTTTCTTTTAAGTCATATAATATAATAATTTACTGCAACATATTTTCAATTCTGTACTTTATATAAATTTTCCACAATTTTCTAGCATGAATGTATTAACTCTCAACTTATGTAGTTAATTTGTCTAAAAAAATTTTCATTGTAAGTTGAAAACTGCATAAGTATAATAGTGCTTAAATTTTATATTTACAAATGGATGCATTAGCAAACAGAAGGTTCAAATGAAATTTATGTTCATACTTTAAGCATAGATAAGACAGTTTAATTCTTTTGATGCCAAATATTTTTTTAAATTAAGCCTGATTAATATACAAAAAAATTAAGTGATATTTCACAATTTTAATTTTCATCAATATCTCTTGAAATTTTCAGGATTTATTGCATTTTTTGTTATCTTTCTAATAATGTAAACATTTTATTGAATTTTATATTTTTTCACAACTTTTCATTACATATATGAAATTGCTGAAAACATGATTTTTTAATCCGAAATTTAGCCATCCAATCAAATAGTTGATATTTTTAGATAGCAATAAGTCTTCTGAACAAAATGAGCCATGATTGAAAAAGTTTGGCTGAAATTTTTAGAAATTATTTATAAAAAACCAGGAGTTATGTAATTTCTCTTGAAGTAACATCATATAATTATTAAAAAAATTACATGAAATCATTGAAATATTGTCGTTTATTGTCATTTTTATTAATATTTATATTTACTAACATGTTCTTATTTCATTTATGCAATTTTAGCAGTACTTTTATAAATTTTTCTATTTATAGCAAAAAATTTTGACATACATGAAAATGGTCTCATTTTTGTACATAAACAGCTATAATACATTTTCTGTTTCTTTAATTGGACCACAGATAGTTTATTGTAGTACTGCATCCAATGTCTCATACTGATGTGTTAAGTAGACTGCTGCAGTTTCCCAAGAAGTGAGTGACTGCTGTAAAGCAATAAAAGTGCCATGCCTCTTTAAATGACCTGAGAGTGTTTTTCATTTTTTGTGATTTTTCTCCTAAATTTTGATGAAATTGAAACAACAAAAAATAAACAAGATATATTTTAGGTTTATTTTAACAGAATTAACCAATATTTTCTTGTTATATACAAAATTTTTTAATTTTCAGAATTTTATATTTCCTGTTATGAAAAATTTGATTTTTTTTTTCTAAAAATTTTCAAAAATTCATTATTTTATTGAATTGCATAATTGAAATAACTTTGATAGATTAGACTATAAAATTGATAGGCTGGGATAAAAAAAGAAGTTTGTGATTACCTGAATACTAGCAAATCCGAAAAAATTTTAGCTACCAAAGTATTACTTCCATTTTAACCTAAAAATGATTTTCGATGTGATATTTGTAAAAAGGTTATGATTTACTTAGAAAATGAATTGGGAGATAAAGCAACTGATGAAGAAATCAGAGAAGCTTTAGATAAAGTTTGTACTGTTTTGCCATTGTCTATAGCTGAACAATGTCAGGATTTTGTTGATAAATACACAGTTGTTTTATTATTGCCCTCATAATTCAAGAAGTTAAACCATCAGATATATGTGATGCACTTGGCCTTTGCTCTGAAAGTTCCCAAACACAAGTTAAAAGTCAATTTACATGTGAACTTTGTGAAGATGTAATGACATATTTAAAACAAATTTTAAAAGATCCTAAAACAGAGGAAGAAATAAAACAAGCTTTAGATGAAGTTTGTTCAATCCTTCCTCAATCATTAACAAAACAATGTGAAGACTTTGTAAATGAATATACAGATTTAATTATATCTCTACTTTTGCAAGAAATGGATCCAGATGAAGTATGTGCTGCCATGGGATTATGTCCTAAAAAGAACAAAATTTCATTTAATGTTAAAAATGAGAACGACTTAGAATGTACAATTTGCACCCAGATAATGATTGCTTTAGAAAATGAATTAAAAGACAAGACTGTAGAGTCTGAAATTAGAATTGCTTTGGATAAAGTATGTTCACTATTACCAAATAGTTATGCTGTAAAATGCCAGAAATTTGTTGACAAATATACTGAAACTATTATTACACTCTTAGTCAAAATATTAAACCAGATATGATATGCTCTGTTCTAAAGATTTGTCCATATGAAAATGTTGAATGTATTTTTTGTCAATATTTCTTACACATTTTACAAGAACAACTTATGGAAAATTCAACAGAGTATGAAATTAAACAGCTTGTTAAAGAAGGATGTTCATATTTACCAAAGGTAATTTCATCTGAGTGTGATGCTTTTGTGAATGAATACGGTGACGCTGTTATAGTTCTACTTGCTCAAAAGATTGATCCTAGTGTTGTTTGTGTACTTTTTAAAATTTGTCCAACAGCTGAATTGAAAAAAAGTGTCAAATTAGATACTTGTGAAATATGTGAAACTGCTGTTGATTATATCGATCAGCTTTTAGAGGATGACAACGTAGATAAAGAAATCACTGATTTAGCTGCCAAGATCTGCAATCTTCTATCTGAATCTTCAAAACAAGAGTGCATATCAATTGTTGAATTATATGGACCATATATATTGCAAATGATAGGAAATTTAGCAAACAGTAAGCAAGTCTGTCAGTCTATTGATATCTGTGCTCGGACCCCTGGTCATGCACATTTGTTGGGTGAGAAGAAATGCACTTTTGGTCCTGATTATTGGTGTAAGAGTCCAGCACATGCAGCTGCCTGCAAAGCAGAAGATTTTTGTAAGAAGTAAATTTGGAAGAATTAAATAACCAAAGATTCATTTTACTTAAATGCTACACATTAAACAAATTTGTTTGATTTACTGAATCTTTATGTTTACTGTTTTCTCTTCACTATTGTTAAATTTTAGTCGAAAGCGCTACTAAATTTATGTGTAAATTTTTCCACTTTTAATCAGTGCTAGCTTCAACAGTATTATAATTCACTTAAGTGGAAAGTTGCTTTTTTAACGTCTTCGTTGATCTATTACTTTAGATAAAATTTCCACACACTACTTAATTCTCCTGGATCTACAATGTTGTTAGGTTTAATTGACTGTTTTCACTTTTTTATTATAGCAAGAGATTCTTCCCACTTTCCTATTTGTGGATTTTCCTGTGTCTTAATAATTTATTTGTGCCATCCCAATTTATGTGCAGATTACTATTTAATGCCCTTTGTGTCAAAGCAGTAGTGTTTTTTTTTTTCTATATCATATTTGTGTTTTAAAATAAAAGCAAACAATAAGCCAAATAAGTAAGATAAATCGTTTATTCGAAAACGTTTTCAGCTATCCACGTAGCCTGCCTCAGTTACAACTGAAGCAGGCTATGTGGATAGCCAAAAACGCTTTCGAATAAACAATTTATCTTACTTATTTGGCTTATTGTTTGCTTTTATTTAATATCTAAAATAAGAAGTTTTCCTGTATGAATTGTGTTTTAAAATTCTTTTAGGAAGTGTGCGTGAGATATACCCACGTGTAACCATGTTTCATAGCTTGTTGTAAAATCCAATCCAATTCTGTAGATTTATCTTCCACATTATACTAGGAATTGTATCCTTAAACTTTGGGAAAAAGTGCAAAACAAAGTGAAAAATAAGTTGCAAAGTAGAGAAAAACGTAAAGAAACGTTTAAAGTAGAATTAGGCCCACTCATATTAAAACATAGAAAGAAGATAGAAAAAACTTTAGGAAAAAAAATAGTATTTACAAGAAGAAACACAGTGTTCAATCGTTTGAGAAATGATAAAGATCAGATAGATAAAAATCAAGTCCCAGGTATGTATTAAATCGAATTTAAGGACATGGATTTACAACAAGAACAACTTTACATAGGGTACACCTCGTGCACACTTCCTAAAAGAATTTTAGAACACAAATATGACATAGAAAAAGAGAAAAACACTACTGCTTTGACACAAAGGGCATTAAATAGTAATCTATACATAAATTGGGATGGCACAAATAAATTATTAAAACACAGGAAAATCCACAAATAGGAAAGTGGGAAGAATCTCTTGCTATAATAAAAAAGAGAAAACAGTCAATTAAATCTATCAACATTGTAGATCCAGGAGAATTAAGTAGTGTGTGGAAGTTTTGTCTAAAGTAATAGATCAACAAAGATCTTTATATAAAAATGTGTATTAAAGCTTATAATAATAATTTATTATAAATAACTTTTCAAATTTAAATTCCTGCTTGTAGATGCAATTCGACATTGATGGGTGTGCTTATCATGCCAAGAGGGAGGAGTGGCATCTTGTGAGAGGTATGATTAATCAGTCTAATATCAGATGGGCTATGTTTTCAAGGTCTTCAAGTCGGCAGGACCAGATGGCATTTTGCCAGTGTTCTTGCAACAAGGCATTGATGTTCTGGTCTCCTTTCTTTGCTATGTCTTTCGGGCCTGTGTGGCCTTTGACTGTGTTCCATAGTCCTGGAGGTAGATAAGGGTTTTCTTTATACCTAAGCCTGGGCATAATTCTTATACCGAGGTTAAGTCTTATCGTCTGATCAGCTTGAATTTTTTATTGAAGACATTGGAGAGGCTGGTGGATAGGTCTGTCAATCTGGCAAATCAACTGAGCATGCCCTTCATGAGGTAGTGTTGCTCATTGAGAGGGCTATTGGGTACAAGGAAATTGCCATGATGCTTTTCTTGATATTCAAGGGGCTTTTGACTCTACTTCTTTTGAACAAATTAGCCTTGATGCTACCAGACATGGAGCAGTTCAATGATTATTCATCGGATTGGCTCCATGCTGAGGCATAGGGTTGTTTTTAGTAGACTCTATGAGGAGGAAGTTATGATTCGCACTGACAGGGGATGTCCACAGGGGGGTGCTTTCTCCTCTTCTTTGGTGCCTTGTGGTGAATGAGTTATTGGCTTTACTCAATGGAAAGGGTTTCTTCACTGTTGGATATGCTGATGACATAGCCATCATTGTAATGGGAAAGTTTCCAGGACTGTACCCGAGGTCTTTCAGACAGCTCTTAATACAGTTTCTGACTGGTGTAATAAGGTTGGATTATATGTTAATCCGGCTAAGACTGTTATTGTACCTTTTACTCGAAGAAGACAGCTGGTGGGGTTAACTGAGCTGACCTTCTTCGGTAAGAGGTTGCAGTTCTCTACCCAGGTCCAATACCTTGATGCTTGACAAGGGTCTGATTAGGAAGCCTCATGTTTGAGTTTGTTGTTAGGAAGGTCTTTAAGGCTCTTTGGGCTTGCAGGGGTATTTTGGTAAGACTTGGGGGCTTAAGCCAGGGCTGCTATTTTGGATATATACCATGTTGTGAGACCCATTCTTACTTACGCTGCCATTGTTTGGTGGTGAAGGGTATTATTTAAGACTTGCAGGACTAAACTTGGAAAGATTCAAAGGTTGACCTGTTTGAGCATCACTGGGCTATGAAGACTGTTCCTACTGCTGCTCTTGAGGTCCTCTGGGGCATTCTTCTTCTGCATTTGTTTGTTGAAGTGAGTACCTGAGAGGGCTATTATAGGCTCCATTCTTCTAGGAGAGGGATTTCTTGGACCCACAAAGTGGAGCATTTATCTTTCGAGTGGGACAGATTACACTGTTACATTCTTAGGATGGTTAGGATTACATGGTACCTAGATTTAATTCTGGCCCTTCACTGTTATTTTTCCCAGTTTGGAGAACTGGGAAGGGGATCTGGGTGGAGTATCAAGGGTGGTTTGGTCTGGTATATGAATGGTGCTAAAACCACTACTGGAGTTACTGGGACGCGGGATGCGGATGCTTTATTCCTATTCTCTTGGGCGGCTTGCCACTACCTTTCAGGCAGAAATTTTTGCTATTTCTGCATGTGTTAGAATCAATCTTGATAGGGATTATGTAGATAAACATATTTTTATCCTATCTGACAGTCAGGCTGCTCTTAAAGCTTGTAAACATATTTGTATCCTATCTGATAGTCAGGCTGCTTTTAAAACACTTGATAGCTCCCACTTTGTTTCTAAGCTTGTTTGGGAATACTGTCTTCTTTTTGAGGAACTGGCCACCAAAAACAGGGTGCAGCTTGTTTGGATGGTGGGGCACAAGGGGATTATGGGCAATGAGGTTGCTGATGGGCTTGCCAAGGAAGGAGCTTTTCGCCCCCTTTTTTGGACCTGAGTCTGCCCTGGGTATTGGACCTATGCTTTTGGGTGGGTTATCAAGGACTGATTGGCGACCTAGCATCTCATTTCCTGGAGATCTATTTCTGGTCTTAGGAAGGTGAAAGCTCTCATTTTGGGTTGCTCTGCTCAGTGAATTGAAGAGTTGCTTTCACCGAAAACAACTCATGAAATTAACATGAAATTAGGATTGTTACAGGGCTTCTTACAGGGCATTGTTATCTTAGTAGACATCTTCACTTGATTGGGCTTGTTAATAACCCTATTTGTAGATGATGTCAGGATGAGGAGGAAACTCCTCTTCACATTTTGTGTGAATGTGTGGCCCTTTCGATTTTCTTGTTCTGGAAAATCTTACTACTATCCCATTGAGGAAAATACTGTCGTTTGTTTTAAAGATGGGACTTTTTCTGGGATGATCTGATTGGGGATGCACAACAGACAATTGGTGGTCGCGGTGCTTGGGCTGTACAGGTTCCTCCTTTTTCATCTATTGTCTATCTATCATAATACTTGTAGTATGTTGAAAAGGTGAGTTTGATGTAATATAGTATAAAGTTATGAATAATTAGCATGATCACATGTGGCAATTTCTACACTGATTTACTAATCAGTGTAGAAATTGCCACATAAGATGCCAAATTAAAATCAGTCACAAATTAAAATCAATTACATATATTTTTCTCCTAGTTTTGGCAGACTGTATTTTTTCTTATGACTGTAATTTTAATGAAAATCTGCAGATAAAAAGTATACCCATCAAGATAGACTATATATTGTTTTTGTGTAAAGATATATTTATTTTTGTTTGCAAAATATATAAGGTAAACTAATTATTTACCATAAATTAACAATTTCTAATATTTTTTACCTTTATTCATACAAATAATACAAAATCCAATGATTATAGTATGAATAATAGATTATATCAGTTAGAGTAACAAATCAGCTGATTTTTGTTTACATTCAGATATTTCCTGCATCATTCTCCCACCATTACTGCTGAACTTATTATTTGTTATCTTCTAGTCACCATTGCTCGACAACTACATTGCCAAAATTACATAGTTAATTTTCACAATTTTTTAATAATGTGAAAGAATAATATGTATTTAAATATATATTAATATTTTAAATAATAATAAGTATAAAAGTGGAATTTTTGGATGAAAATATTTTTAAAACATTTTTTTCTAAAAATTATCAATTTCAAACCCATTTTTTGAAATTATTTTGACTCATTCAAAACAATTTCTTTTAAAAGTATCAGTAGAAATATTGCCAACAGGAGTGGTTCCTATTGAAAATGCTTGAATTTTGTATTTTTTTTTATTACCTATCAAAACATAAAAAACCAGTTTAAGATCATGTTCCCAATCCAATGAAACCTCAAAATTTTCCTATAGCCAGTATCAATGAGTTAATGACCATACTAAGTATAAAACCAACAACTCAATCAAATCAGCTATACCTCAATTTAATCTACCTCAAATCATCTTCATTTGAATTAGATTCAATTATCTGATTATCCTACAAAGAAATTTAAACACAGGAATTCTAAGAATAACCATTAATTTGCACAAATAATTCAAAAAGTATGTCACTGAGTCTTTTTTTTGTAAAATTATAACAGAACACACTACACCACAAGCATTTCCCATCAAAATTCTGCACTCATGACTGGAATCTATATTTCAAAATGAATTTCTCTTCAAATATCTATTACTTTTTTCTAAATTAGGAATAGTCAAAAATCTGTGACATTTAATAAAGCCTGCTCATTCTCATCTTTCAACTCAAGACTGCTCAACTTTTTCTAAGTCAAGCAGGTCTTGAATTTTGAAAGATCGTCTTCATTTGAATTTATCAGTTTCATGATACCATTTGTCTGAATATCTTTGAAACCTTCATCACCAAGATTTTTTCAAATTCAACTAATTCTGGGATCCTGATTCAATTCCAGTCATCTTTGTGGAAAGCTTAAGCTCTTATTTCCATGCAGTCAACTCAATCGATTATCAAAAATTATTTGTAATAAATGATAAGAGATCATTAAAATAAGCTGAGCTTAAGATGACTAATTCTGAAGATTCAGTTCATGCATATTTGAATTTTAAATGTATACAGAAAAGGTTAAAATCATGAATTACATATCTGAATTCAAAAAATGGAGAGTTGAGTGTATTTTATATTTAAATATACAGGTTCCCCTGCTTTATGTAAACTGAGCATTCCTATGAAACAATTCGTAAATCAAAAAGGGGAAAGAGGTTCTTTGCTTTATCTTTCATAAAAGAAAAGAAGTGATAAATTAATTTATATGGGAAAAATTTTTGAGCATTCTCAAATCCAAAAAATAACTTACCAAATCATATCAAATAACTCCTAAAATCTGTAACTAACATATAGTAAAAGCAGTTATGAACTGATAAAAACACAGCCTATGCAGAAATAATGCATATGCACTGTAGTTTCACTTATGGTGCCATTATATTTTCAGTTAAGCTGACATATCACATATTATATATACTGTATCTGTTGGAAAAAATTTTTAGATATCATCACTGGCTGATCAATACCTTTGAGGAGTCAACCAAAAAATTGAAGAATGAAGTTCAACAACCTGGAACTGAACTGCTCCTCCAGGATAAAAAAATTAACTGGTCAACTTCTTATATCTAAAAGTAAAAATCTTTCAATTTCTTTCAGTTAATGAAAACAGGTACAAATTTAGGTGTTTCATATAACAGAGAAACCTGTATAGTCATAAAATAATATAATGCTATAATTTGTCAACAGATTATTCTAACACTAAATGTGAAGAGAGTATTGACAATATGGAAAACATAGTATATTCGAAAAATAAAAAAACAGTATTCTATTTATATCTATTAAGCTGTAAAATATTTATATATAAAATACAAAAAAATATAAAATTAAAATATACACTGTATGTATGTATATATAGAGAGTATATTTTAATTATATATTGGCAATATATATACTGCAATAAAAAAATGTAATATATATACCATGTATATATATTGCATTTTTACCAATAAACAGTACACATGTCAAACAAAACTGATTACAATGATTGTTATACTTCTCATAAATAAAAATGTAATTAATATATATTTTTTAATTATGAATAAAAAAAATTAATCATCCTTATTATTACTGTAAATACTTAAAACAAAATGCTACATAGGTTCTTTTTTGAGCATGGCAATATTATCAAGTATGATATACATATTGGCAATATAATGGACTATTATATTATTAGATGGATTACAAAATGATCAATGACAACATATTTCATAATAATGTAAATTAAACTCTTGCATAAATTACTGTCTCATGTTATGCAACAAGGACATCAATCAAATATTTCTAAAAAAAATATTACTTACTTGCAAGAGAGTAGGTAAGAGTAATAATCCAATTGAAAGGTTAAATTTTTGACATCAAAAGTTTAAATATTTATTACAGAAAATTATAAACTACCAATTATAAAATTAAAAATTATGATGATAATATTTTTTGAATTCTTAGATTTTTTAATCCATGTTTTTAATTACATTGAAATATTTATTTTTAGAAAAATTGAAAATATATTGAATATCATTATACAGAAACACTGCAAATAGGAACAAATTAAATTTTGTTATTTAATTTTGCTGTTCATAATTGTTTAAATACAATTATGAACAGCAAAAGGTAAAATTCACTTTCAATCTATATATCAATTATAATAAATCTAATAATGATGGATAAATAATTATTATTATTGATAAATTTTGCATCATCAGCATTATTTTTCGAATAATTTCAAAATAATTTCTTCTATTCTTAGAAGAGTAAGTACTTGAATTATATAATGATTAATAATCATATAATTCCATTAGACCAATTTAACCATTAGATTTAGAAAATTTATATCATTTAAAAGAAAAACTTACCAGTCAGAATAATATCTGGAATACTAGTTGGTGTTTGTGGAGTTTGAGGTGCCGTTTGTTGAGAAATGACATTTTTTGAGTACAATGTTGGTGATTGTAACTGAGGTTCAGATGATAAGTTTGGGATGTTATAATACATAACACTATTGCCAAGACCATCTTGTGTTGCATTTATTCCATGTGAAACATTATCTGGATAATGTAATCCTAAACTTCTACTCATTAACAAATCTCCTTCAACAGGTGGTCCACAATCACAACTGTCCATTGATGGCATATACACAGGAGTATTTGTATGTACAGTATTACTATTAGCATTGGAGCAAACTAAATTATTTTCTGGTATCTATAAAAGAAATTAATCAAAATGTTTATAATTTTAATGAAGGATGGTTATTTTATAAATTATAATTAAACAACAAACAAAATTTAACAGACTACCTGTCCCACCTTTCTTCCAAAAATAAGATGTATTAGGAAGTTTATAAAAAAATTTTTATAATCAAAGTGTATCTAAAGAATTGGATGATATCTTTGATTGAATTTTTGTCTTTGATAAAATCTTTGATTGTATTTTAAAATGAATGGATCATCTTAACAATGATGTCATACATCATTAGGATGACGTGTGCAACATGATTTTTAGACATTAAGCGTGCAATTTCGAAGTTTTGATTTTGCTTATGATAACTTTTTTGAGAGACTACAGTTATTCTAATATGTTAACAATTAAACACAAATTAAATAATACTAAAACAGTAACAAAAACGTTTGCCATGCTTAGCGAGATTTTTTCTTCTATTTAAATTAAAAAATTTAAAATTTTTAAAATTTAAATAGAAGAAAAAATCTCACTAACGTGACTAAAGTTTTTGTTACTGTTTTAGTATATTTAATTTTTGTTTAATTGTTAATGTATTTGAACAGAATTTAATTTGTTTAAAGCTGAAGAGGGAATTGACAAATTCTGAAAGCACTTCTTTGCATAGAATAAAGTAATTTTCTTGGAATTAATGTATCCTGCTAATTGACTAGATGTAAATATTTATGATAAAATTACGCAGTGTAAATCTTTGTGAAAAATGCATAGTTTAATTTTTGAAAAACACCATATACAGTGGTGCCTCGCAATTCGACACTAATCCGTCGCCAGAGTAATGTCGAATTGAGAAACTGTTGAATTACAGGACAATAATTCCGTATAAGACTATGTAAAATATATTAATTAGTTATTGGTCCCTATCCCACTGCCCTAACCAGTGAGTGAGAGAGATACACTATATTATTTACTTTATTATATGTGTTTTACTATTTTATAACAAACTAAATTACAAAATACACTATTTTATACACAACACACAAGATCGGAAAAATTACAAAATACACTATTTTATACACAACACACAATTCCCTTGGATGTTGGAATGATGAGACTATTTTATACACAACACAATTTATTAGCCCTTGGATGTTAGAATGAAGTCTTCCAGCAGACGCCCTAGCACCCATAATCTTCTCTCTCTATTGCAAAACATTGCCACAGTTGTCTATTTATTAGCCCTTGGATGTTGGAATGAAGTCTTCCAGCAGACATCCTAACCCATAATCTTCTGTCTCTGTTGCAAAACGTTGCTACAGTTGTCCTAGGATCTTCTGTGTTGCAAAACGTTACTACAGTTGTCCTAAAAACGCCATACTCCATGGATGTTGGAATGAAGTCTTCCAGCAGACACCCTAGCACCCATAATCCGTGTTGCAAAACGTTACCACAGTTGTCCTAGAAACGTCATACTCGAGTTACATTTAAATTGTTCTCCACAGTTGTCCTAGAAATGCCATACTTGAGTTTGGAATGAAGCTATTTTATATACAACACAATTTATTAGCCCTTGGATGTTGGAATGAAGTCTTCCAGCAGAGACTATTTTATACACAACACAATTTATTAGCCCTTGGATGTTAGAATGAAGTCTTCCAGCAGACGCCCTAGCACCCATAATCTTCTCTCTCTATTGCAAAACATTGCCACAGTTGTCTATTTATTAGCCCTTGGATGTTGGAATGAAGTCTTCCAGCAGACATCCTCACCCATAATCTTTTCTCTCTGTTGCAAAACATTGCCACAGTTGTCCTAGGAATGCCATATTCGAGTTACATTTTAATTGTTCTACCTTTCTGCACTTTATCACCATACTCGAGTTACATTTTAATTGTTCTACTTTTCTGCACTTTATCTACATATTTTATTCTTCGTCTCTTTGCTCAATTGAGTGTTCTTCTTTCCGGAATTATTCCTCGTCTCTTTGTTCAATTGAATATTCTTCTTTTCGGAATTATTCCTCAGGTTCATCTCTTTACTCAATCAAGTGTTCTTCTTTTCAGAATTATTCCTCTGGTCAGTTCTTACTTAATTGAGTGTTCTTTTTTCAAAATTATTTTTTTGAGTGAAAAAAAATAATAATAATTACAAAGTTTTTACTTTCTGAAAAATGTAGAATTGAAAATTAACACAAACAACACGGGCAAACATCAAAGTAACCCAAAAAGAACTGCCAAATAGCAAATGACATCACACAATTCCATGCACATGCATGCACCATCCTGCGAAACTTAAATGTCGAATTGCAAGGCGCCACTGTATATTCAAATATAAGCCGATCCATGTATAAGCCTACTCCCAGACTTTAGCACTTAAAATTCAATAAAAATTTGAAAATGATAAATTACATGATCTTTGATTTTTAGTTACCAATATATTAATGCCATTTGCCAAAAAATATAAATATATTTTACAAAACTTTAAATATATACGTATAAAATAAATTTTATAATACAAACACCAATATGTAATTTAAAAAGTAAAAATTTTACTTTACCTGAAGCGATCAAGCGCATTGCGCCGCCGACTCCAACCAGCATTTGTATAAGTGCATCAGATAGGCGACGCCGCACTGCCAGATGTGCCACATATAAATGTAGGTTGGATTTGGCAGCGCGATGTGCTCAATCGCAACAGGTAAATTTAAAATTTTACTCTGAAGCGAGATTGATGTCAGTGTATGACATTATCATTAGGGTGATGTAGCTTCAGAAAATATCAAGTTAACAAATAGTAATAAATTTTTTATAATTTACATAAAAATATTTTCTTTTTGTTGTTATTGAATAACTGTTTTCTTTTCTTAAAAAGTTCATATCACAGTAAAAATTCCATTAGAATGCGTCTACGTCACACGGCTCCCAAGAGACCATTTGAAGTTTCGTTTTCCCTATAGTTGAGTTGAGTTCGTATTCAAATCTTTGATCATATTTTAAAATGAATGGATCATCCTAAACAATGATGACATATATCGTTAGGATGACGTATGCAATGATGTGATTTCTAAATGTTAAGCGTGTGATTTCGAAGTTTTGATTTTGCTTATGATGAACTTTTTGATAAACTAAAGTTATTTTTCAGTACAGATTTTAAATAATAATTATTTTTTTGTTATTTTAAACATTATTTTAGTTACTTTTTAATCTACTTTAATTAAATCACTACCATATATACTCGTGTATAAGCCGAGGTTTTTTCTCAAAAAATAATTTCTGAAGTGGGGGATTGCTAGTGAATGAATTATAACATTCTCAATTAATAATAATGAAAAATAAATATATTTTTTCATCCAAATATGAATTCTAGGTAAGATTCTTGATTGATTGTCGAGTTTTTGCGTCGTGTCGTATAGTTTTCATGTCGCATTGTCTATCTGATTATGGCATATAGATGCAGGTTGGAGTCGGCGGCGTGACGCTCTTGATCACATCGGGGTAAGATAAAATTTTACCTGGTATCATATTAAATGAATTTATTGATACAATGATTCATTTAATTTAATACAATACCAGGTAAAATTTTATCTTACTCATCTATATACTCTAAATGCATCAGGTAGATGATGGCATGCTACCTGATACAACACAACATGAAAAAAAGTCTCAACAATCAATCAAAAATCTTAACCTAGGATTCATATTTGGATGAAAAAATATATCTATTTTTCATTATTATTAATTAAGAATGTTTTAATCCATTTTCTAGTAATCGTTAAATGCCTATTATATTTAACTAAAGTAGATTAAAAAAATAACTAAAATAATGTTTAAATTATCTTACCCTGATGCGATCAAGCACTTTGCACCGCCGATTCCAACCTGCTTCTATATATCTTAATCAGATAAGCGACGGCGCGCTGTCCGATATGAAGCGACACGAAAACTCAACAATCAATCAAGAATCTTACCTAGGATTCATATGAGTGAAAAAATGTACTGTAGCGCTTTAATCAAACAATTGCTGCACCTGGAAACAAAAAATGTATGTGAAAACAATACATAAATTGTAAATTAGCACTAACTAACTTATAAGTTTTGGAGTTCCAGCTAACGAATGCCGACGCCCTGCATTAAATAGGCTTAACAGTTCTGCGTTAAAATTGAGGTTATTGGAGATTGATTGTTTGGGTTTTAGAGGTTTTTCTTCAGGGTGAGTTGGGGCGCCACGAAGCTCGGGGCCCCCCTGCATCACGGTGTCTGCTGACTGTCAGCTACATCACTGCTACAGTCCTAATTTCATCCTTATTCATATTATTCTGTCATTCACATACTTGTATTCTAACTACACTTTTTTGTTCTCTCATTTATCAGCACATCCATACCACTTCTCACTTGATCATTATCTTTTATCCCAAATCATATTGCCACAATGTCATTCCTTATGTGCTCAAATGCATATCCTTTTTGATGTGTTTCACTCATATGGAGCACACCATCCTATATTTGCACATTTCATTCGCAAGTTTTTGTTCATCCCCTTTCCCTTGTCCACATTCTTCATTCCACATACCCAATCTCTATTCATACTTCCTTTTCTGTTCTCGTTGTTCTTCATCCAGTCCAGTTTTAAATTTATATTTGATGGTTCCAGTTTTCTTTTCTTTGAGCTTTGAAAATCACAAAAAAAATTTTACCATATTAATGATCAGCCAAATAATGGTATAATCTGATGGAGGGGCTGCTGCTTTGAGGGTCCCAGACAATCCTGAGCACCACTTCGTCAGGCTCCTAACTTCTGGCCATTAAGGCAATGCTGAACTACCAACAGCCCAGATAGATCACTGGAGTATGCAATCCCCTTGCCATGTAAAGGCATGGGCCCAAAGGGTGATAACTGATAATATAATCTAATTTTATTCTTTTTTTTGTTTTCTTGAAGAAAGCTTGAGACAAAACAAAAAACATTAGATTAAATTATTTTCTATCATTAAATATTTACATCTTTGTTTAAATAAGGAATATGATTCTAATAGTGTGATTGAAAAGATACAGAATTGAAGATTTGAATCATCATTATGAGATACCAAAAATTTTTCTAGAGAGATTAGCATCCATATGACAATTTAACTTTGACTTCAATATGATCTTGTAACATTTTTGGATAAAAATGAAGCAGCGATGCAGTGCCCCAGCTAAGGTATCCAGTTGAAATATCATCAAGCAACTATCACTTATTGCCTATTGTTTATATCTGTTAAACATAAATAAATATTATATACTAGGTATATATAGAAATGGTTTATGAAAAGGGATTCAAATAGTTTATACAATTTTTTATTTATGTATTTATTTTTAATTATTACAGATGCAATATTACTGATATAAGTAAGAGATCACTGGCATAATTTTTATCCAACTGCATTGTTTATAAATTTTAAATATTTATGAAAAAAAATGTTCTATATAATCTGTTGCATATCATTGCAAATGCTATTATTTGTTTGACCTAAAAATGTTGCAAAAATATGTTGAGATCAAATGTTAAATTTTCATATGATGCTAATCTTTTCATATCAGTATCCCACATGGGAATGGTTTAAATCTTCAATTCTGTGCCTTTCAATCTAAAATTGGAATCACAAATTATTTTCTTACTTAGATTGTGCTTTCCAAATAGAAGATATGGAAGATTTCTGTAATATCCATTAATGTATCACCAAGGCAGTCATTTTAACACAGGCTACATAGCAAAAGATTTCAATTATTTCTTATATATGACTGATATGAATATTACATTTATATTCATATCAGTCATTTTTCAGGCTACATAGCAAAAGATTTCAATTATTTCTTATATATGACTGATATGAATATTACATTGTACCTTAATTTGGCAATTATTACATATAAGTAATTGAATGAAGAATAAGTCTGGATCTATGCAAACACGCAATTCATTGGAATATTGTTTATTATGCCTCAAAAACATTTCAATTATATAAAAATGAAATTATAATTTATATCACATTGCAAAATGTTAAAGAAATAAAATCACATGACATTTAAACATGATCACTTACTATAATATAATACAACGCATAATAATGTATATTATATTGTAGTTGGAAGATGAATGAGTTTTATGAGCCATGATATGTTGGAATATAAGATGTGCAACAGCTCTCTCTTTCAGAGTTGTAGATTACATCAACTAGATGGCTAAACAGAAAATTCAAATAATTTTGAATTTGACTTCATATACCATATATACTCGTGTATAAGCCGAGGTTTTTCTTAAAAAAAATTCCTGAAGTGGGAGGTTGGCTTATACACGGATCAAAAAAAATCAACTTTTTTTTTGGTTGGAGAAATTGAAATAACAAGCAAAACCATAACTTATTGAACGTCTCCTGAAGACTAGGAAGAAAAATTTGGAATAATTCATTTAATTTGATACCAGGTAAAATTTTCTTACCTCAATGTGATTGAGCCCATCACACTGCCAACTCCAACCTGCATCTATATACTGTAATCAGATAGGCGTGCCGCACTGCCCGATACGATGCGACACGAAAATGTGACAATCAATCAAGAATCTTACTTAGGATTCATATTTCAGTGAAAATATATATTTATTTTTCATTATTATTAATTAAGAATGTTTTAATTCGGTTAACTGTTGGTTTCTGGTACACCTTGGTGGAATAAAAGGTGGATTCCACTTTTATCAATATGCCTAGGAAGTGGACTGCCTTTCTATCAATCTTTAAGGCAAAACAAGTACAAAACAAACAAGTAAAAGGTGTACCAATAGGCAGTCCAATGGCAGGTATATTAGCAGAATTGGTTATTAGATCTAAGGAGACACTTGGCTTAAAAGACTTTGCAAATGATTATAAATTTTATAAGAGATATGCTGATGACATGATGGTTATTTGGAAGAAGAATGATAGATCCGAAGATTTGGAGAATCTGTTCACGGATACAGCTTATGGTTTAGCCTTAAAGACCGATCAACTTTATAGAAAGACAGTCCATTTAATTTTTGTGTAGCATTTGATGCCACTGTAATGTCGTCTACATAAATTGCGACTAATGTGATACTTTCCTTTTGTTTTGATATATACATACATGGATCGGTATTAGGTTTTAATCCAAGTTCTTTTAACTTTTGATCCAATTTTCTATACCATTGTCTGCCAGATTGTTGTAAACCATATAAAGCCTTTTTCATAAGACTTACCATATATATTCGTGTATAAGCAAAGGTTTTTTTCTCAAAAAAATTTCTGAAGTGGGGGGGGTCGGCTTATACACGGATTAAAAAAATAAACTTTTTTTTTGGCTGGAGAAATTGAAGTAATAAGCAAAACCATAACTTATATTCCAGGAAAATATAAATAAAAAAACAAGTAATTTTAAACTGATATAACACCATGCGTAAGTATCATGTAGTGCTGTGTAAATGCCTGATAAAACAAATCATAATAAGTTTCTGTTTGCATCAAAATATAATTATCAGTATATATACTTGTGTATAAGCCAAGTTTTTTTCCTCAGAAAAAATTTCTGAAGTGGGGAGTCGACTTATACACAGATAAAAAAAAAATTAACTTTTTTTGGCTGGAGAAATTGAAGTAATAAGCAAAACCATAACTTATTTTTGAAGTCGGGGTCGGCTTATACACGGATCAAAAAAAATCAACTTTTTTTTTGGCTGGAGAAATTGAGCGAGGTTTCTTCAAAAAAAAATTTCTGAAATGGGGGTTGGCTTATACACAGATCAAAAAAAATTAGCTTTTTTTTTGGCTGGAGAAATTGAAGTAATAAGCAAAACCATATTAAGTGGGGGGTCGGCTTATACACAGATAAAAAAATAAATAAACTTTTTTTTTTGGCTGCAGAAATTGAAGTAATAAGCAAAACCATAACTTATTGAATGTGGGGTCGACTTATACATGTGGGTTGGCTTTAGAAATTGAAGTAATAAGCAAAACCATAACTTATTGAACATATCTCCCGAAGACCAGACAGGAAATTTTGCAATAATTCATTTAATACAATACCAGGTAAAATTTTAATTTACCCCGATGTGATCGAGCACGTCACGCTGCCGACTCCACCTTGCGTCTGTATACCATAATCAGATAAGCGACGCCACGCTGCCCGATATGATGCAATGCAAAAACTCTGACTAGATGTAAGTATTTATGTTAAAATTAAGCAGTGTAAATCTTTGTGAAAGATAGCTAAATAGTTATATATAGTACTAATACCATGCAGTTTGAAACATATACTGTACAGTATATTTGAAAAACTTGGTTTTGATTATTTGAATGTTAATTTTTTCTACACTTTCAGTCAATCAGTTGTTCTTTAATACAACTCTCATAATTTCCAGAAGGTTCACAAACTTATCAGTCTATATGTCTTTCTGCTTTTCAATTTGAAAAAGATTTATTTGGAAGAACATTAAAATTAGTAATGCTGTGATATTGTGTACCATATTTCTATCAAAAATTGATCATTGTATTGCTCTAAGGTAGAATATTTTTTAAGTGGAAAATTATTTAATGCACTGATTTCATTTGTTACTTAAACTTCATGCTTAGTGAAATGCTATATCATCATCAGACTAATTAAATTATGACTACCGTATATACTCATGTATAAACCAAATATTTTTCTCAAAAAAAATTTCTGAAGTGGAGGATCGGCTTATACACGGATAAAAAAAATCCACTTTTTTTTAGCTAGAGAAATTGAAGTAATAAGGAAAACCATAACTTATTGAACGTCTCCTGAAGATCAGGAAGGAAATTTTGTAATAATTCATTTAATATGATACTAGGTAAAATTTTATTTTACCCCGATGCAATCGAGCACATCGCGCTGCCGACTCCAATCTGCGTCTATATACCGTAATCAGATAAGCGACACCGCGCAGCCCGATACAACACGACGCAAAAACTCGACAATCAATCAAGAATCTTACCTAGGATTCATAGACTTTCAAAAAAGTTCATTGTAAGCAAAATCAAAACTTCGAAATCATATGCTTAACATTTATAAATCATGTTGCACATGTCATCCTAATGGCATGTGACATCATTGTTAGGCTGATCCACTCATTTTAAAATACGATAACTCAACTCAACTCAACTACACTTGACAACAGCATTGGAAGTCAGTATTGAGTCTATGGGAGCAGCATATTACCAACTTTTGTGATGGATTAATGTGCATGGAACAGTCAATTTCAATGTAAAAGGTAACAGTGCCAGTAAGAATGGTGTTTATTTTTATGTAATCATGCCTCTGGATTATAAGTTTATAGTTTTGAATAAATATTTTATTGTAATTTGCTTCATTTGATAGATAATCATGCAGCTTTTTGAGAACGACTTAAAATTACAACTCAGCCATTTTAGAACAGTTAGAATCAATTGGAATATGCAGAACATCATTGTGCATCTGATCATCATATATATTATAAATATGATTTTAACATGTGGTAAATTATCTGCATGTTAATATCATAATTTTATTCAAAGTTTATAGCTTATTATCCAAAACTGTCATTATGTTATGGCAATTTACTGTAACATCACGAATAATTTAATGGACTATATCATTGGCATAGGGATATAAATGAACTTAGTCTCTCCCATACATTCAATACTGATTTCTAATGCTGTCGTTAAATATAGTCAAAATACAATGTAAGGGAAAGCAAAACTTTGAATGGTCTGTTGGGAGCTGTATGATGTAGACATATTATTCTAACAGAATTTTTACCATGAAAATTTAAAAAAGGCCGACATCAGTCTTATTTCTTGTTGAGGAAAAGAAGCATGGGGTTCAATCCCACCAGAATTAAAAAATGCTATATTAGTAATGCCATGGATGGAACAGATGATGATATGATTTATGAATTGGATGAAGAAAATAGTGATAAAGAACTTGATGATGTTGATGTCTATGATGATATGGAAACAACGATAAACAAAACTACAGGAACTTTTTGAAAAAATTCTGATAGTGAATCTAATTTTGATGACTTTTAAATGGTAAAAATTTACTTTACTCTGAAGCAAGTATGAACACGTCGAACACGTCGCACAGCGACTCCAACCTGTGTTTATATAAGTGCATCAGGTAGGTGACATCATGCTGCCTGATGCACCATGACACAGAAATTCTCAACAATAATCCAAAAATCTTATGTAGGCACATTGCTCTGGATCAGTTAGGGTTAAAGTAAAATTTTACCTTTTAAATTGATATACTAATATTTGTATTTATAATAATTTATTTTATATACGGTATTGTTACGGTAAAAGTGATTAATTGGTGATTATGCATAATCACCAATCATCTTGGTAAATTTGATAAATTTCACTAAATTTCTTACCTTTACTGGTTATTTTACATAATTCTCAAATGAAATTGGTGAATTTGATAAATATGCCAGAATTTCTCATTTTACTGGAAATTATGTTTAATTCCGAAATGAATTTTGTAAGTTTGATAAATATCACTGAATATATTACTTTTAAAGCAATTTTTGCTTAATTTCCAAAATATAGTTCATAAATTAGGTAAATATCATGAAATTTCTCACGTTTTGTTGTTTTAAATAATAATTTAATTATAGGGTTACTGTTGTTTCATTTTTACAACACCATATTAGCATTGATTCAACTTTAATTTTGATTATCTCTCGCCATTTCAGTATGTTTTTAACATTATCTTCCACACCTTCTTGGCCAAATCCACATCTTTTTTCAAAGATGTTTTCCAGACTCTTCTTGAGGATACGAGTCTGGGTATATGCTTCTATGTTTAGGGCAAATCTATAGCTCCGATATGATTTTAGTGGTAAGTTGTTGTAATACTATTCCAAATCATTACATAGGACATTATCTTTACTTGAACACTTATATGTCATGCTCAGTTCATTTGCCATTAAGTCATATTTCCTTTTTTTCAACTATTGTTAACAAATCTTGATTTGTAATTTTGATCTCAATAAGATATAATCTTTCTTTTTTTTGTCAAATACAAAACTATGGGGCCTATCGTGTTCAAGTTTTTTAGATGACTTTATCCAGGTGTCAACTCAGATTTCCACTTCTTCATTTGCAATTACTTCTTGAACTGAAAGAGCTCTTATTTTCTTTGACTGCCTAAAGCCGAACTTATTACATAAATGATGATGAATGCAGCCAACTACTTCATTACTTGATGAAAATGAATTATTAATCAAATTTACCATCCTAGACTGGCGATTATGCAAAATGACCAGTAAATTTAATTAACTATGATTTATTATATTTACCACTATGAACCAGCAAGTATGTATAATCACCAGTATATATGATAAATTCGCAATATATGAAAAAATTTATCATTTTTGCTGAAATTGTTGGTGATTATACATAATAACCAACATCGTTGGTTATGTATTATACATAATAACCAGCGATTATGCATAATCACTGGATTAATCACTTTTACCGTAACACATATATATATGGGTTTCATATTTTTACTGATTTTCAAACTCTGAAGTAGGGAGGTCAGCGTATATTTGAGTATATACAGTATTTTATTTTCTTGAACCAATAAATTTGTAATAAATTACTTTAAGGTGTTTATTCATTATCAGTAACTTACAGAATGAGATACAAATATAACAAATGTACAAAAATCTCTTTTCAATAAACAGAAACAGCCTAAGATCCCTAACTCTACCTATCAACAATAAGTAACACTATATAAAATCAAGATTTACAAAACAAAACAAAAAAATATATAAATAATAAAGGCAGCTTAAAAGTGAACCAAAACAAAACTTTATTACATGCAAAGTACTTTCAGGCATGTAAGTCCATCCTCACTGCAATAACTTTAAAATTAGAATACAAGAACATTGTTTTAAACATTGAAATAGAGTATTCTTAAATAACAAAACAGAACATTTTAAAATCTAAAATCATAAAATTACTCTAACACTCTTAAAGTTATATATAGTTATAAATAAATACAGTAAGACCCCGTTTAACGCGGGGGATCGCTCCAAGGAAACAAAGTGCTAAACGAAACAGTGTTAAACAAGGTCATCTTAACACGTAAATAATGGGAATAGGTGAAACAGGACAGTGAATAAAAAATATATACATTCCTTTTTTTATTTTGTAACATGTATTATTGCTATTGTATTACATTAATTAACCTTTCTTTATTTTGTAATATGTATTATTACTATTGCATTACATTAATTATATACATTTTTATTGATAATTTCGATTTGTATTCATAAATCATTCATGAAAATCAAAAATATTCAAGTAAATAATTTAAAGAGACTATAACAGCACTTTCAGCAGTAAGAATATATATATTTATTCAAATTAACTACAAACGTTTTTGGCTAACAATGCCATTCTCAAGTAATATTCTATTACTAACAGAAATTCGAAATAGAAGGATATAATATAGAACATCGTTTTAAAAAATTATTAAAGTTGCTATAACAACCGAACGTATATAGTTATCATTATATAATCAAAAAACTTTTTACAAATAGTCACTAATAACATATGGAACATGAGGAAAAATAATATATTTACACGTAAAATAAAATTAAAATTAAAGAACTTTTTTTAAAAAACTAAAAGACGATATTGATTAGAATCATACATAAGTGGGTATATATACAATTGGAAAACAGTTCATGGAGGGGTGGGTATCGAAGCAGTGTTATATAATCAAAAAACTTTTTTACAAATAGTCACTAATAATATACAGAACTGAGGAAAAATAATATATTTACACATAAAATAAAATTAAAATTAAAAAACTTTTTTTTAAAAAACTAAAAGACGATATTGATTAGAATCTTACATAAGTGGGTATATATACAATTGGAAAACAGTTCATGGAGGGGTGGGTATCGAAGCGGAACATTGTCCTCCACTCGTAGTATGGTTGCTCTTGTCATATTTGTTGTTTAATGAGTATCTCCAGGCTTGTGGCAGTACCCAGGCTATCCTATCATTGATTAAATTCTCCGAGTCTTTCCTTCTGATAATTTCCAGTGTCTCCGTAATTATAGGCTGGGTGCGCGGTGGTATTGTTCTCACAACTTTCGCTTTGTTCCAAGTTATTTGTATGTCGCTGGAGAAGGCTTCTATTGCAAGGGATGTAGTTAGATTAGCATTGGCGATATCTCTTTTATGTTCTTCTAGTCTTTTATTTAAAGGCCTCATCGTGATACCAATATACGCAGCATCCTGGTTAGTAAGTATATAGTACCTGTTAAGGCCAGTTCCCACTTACGGAAAATAATTACGTATACAGAATATATTTACTTTTTCCGGATGGTTTCCATCCATAAAATTCAGTGTGTTCCCATCTAATCCGAAAAAGAATTTCAAAACACCAGCTATTGGCACTTGCCTTCTGACGTCACACGTTCAAAATGGTTTTGAACATATCATTCTGGTATGCTATTTCTTTAGATATTAACCAATTTTTTATGTTCTCCTTCGTCCAAGAATTTGTTGGCAGTTTCTCAGTTTTACAGCTGTGGTAAGGGGCATTGTCAATTACTATAACACTGTTTGGTTCTAATTTCATCAGAATAGTTTTCAACCAATTTTGGAATGTTGTTCCATTCATTTCCTGGTGGTAATCGCCAGTTCCTTTTTGAGCACGAAAAATTAATTCTGCTTCATTTAAAAATCCATTTTCACTTCCTATATGGGCAATAATCAAACGTTCTCCTTTACCCGAGGGATTTCTTAAACCTGTAGAACGGCCTTGCAAGAATGCTTGTTTTCGCAGAAGTAATTGTAGCATCTTGCCACAGCTATTGAAGCATGGCCAGCGTTAACCCATGTTTCAACCACGGTCAGACGCAACTGGTGAATACCAAATTAAATGAAGATCAAAGTCAGCTTCGATCAGTGGTCACCGAACCGTTGGTCGAAAGTTAAATTCGTGAATATGGCCGTAATTGATTAAATTCCTCTCTTCTTTGATGTCTAATTCTTTAGTTTTGCTCATTTTCTTTCCTGTTTGCCTTACAAACTCCCATCTTAGATTCTCTTTCTCTAGTTCAGTATTATCTTTAATTAAATTCTCTACTATCGGAATGTCGTCAGTGATCGTCAGTTGGTTTAAGACTGCGTAAGATGGACCATTTTCCAATAACTTCTTAGCGAAGTGCGATAGCTGTATATTCCCTATTATTGTAAGCACATACTCCAGCTCGAATTCTTTTTTCTTTCTATGTGGCAATTGTTTATATAAAATCCATTTAAACTTTTTAACATAACGTTTTCTCAACTTCGTTTATAGAGCTTGCATTCTTTTATTTACTGTATTAATAAATTCCCATGGTTTATTCTTTTTGTTAAAATCAACCGCTGAAGATGGCTTACTAAAGCCGAAAGTTCTACGGTAATAAAAAATTTCCTTTTTCACTTTAATGAGCTTTTACTAGGTTATTGACTAAATTCCCATTCATTCTTCTGTTCACACTTGTATCTATACTCATCCAGGAGCTTCCTTAGTTTATGGAATTTTTTTTTGGCATCAGTGATAGCTATTTTTAAGCAAATCTGTTTCGTTCTGAATACGACTTTTTTAGATTTTACCGGTAGCTTAATCTTATGAAATGAGGTCGGAAGCACTCCATTAATTTTATACTCTTTTAAGCACTTCATAGTTTCTTCTGCTCTTACATTCTTCATTGCTACTCTAAGAAAGTCCCTCTTGATTTTGCTTTGCTGCTGGCTCAGCTCTATACTATTAATTCCTATAATTTAACTGCAAAAACTTCCTTTAACTTTAATAAAATAAAATATATTCAGCACTCTTTGCAGTAAAGTATCCAACTTAAGATTTTATTAACTTAAATACAAACGTTTTCGGTGCTTCTGCACCCTCTTCAGGTTCTTAAAAGAGTGTAAAATTAATGGAGTGTTCCTGACCTCATTTCATAAGATTCAGCTATCGGTAAAATCTAAAAAAGTCGTATTCAGAACAAAACAGATTTGCTTAAAAATAGCTATCACTGATGCCAAAAGAAAATTCTATAAACTAAGGAAGCTCCTGGATGAGTATAGATACAAGTGTGAACAGAAGAATGAATGGATAAACTTCCTTTAACTTTAATAAAATATATTCAGCACTCTTTGCAGTAAAGTATCCAACTTAAGATTTTATTAACTTAAATACAAACGTAATGAATAAAAAGAATATGATGACTTCCTTAATGAGTACATAAAGGAGTCGGAAGCTGTAGAGCTTAATAAAGATCCGACTATGAAGTTAGAAGCAATGGTGAATAAGATTGTGAGGCATAAAAATCCCACAATGTTGGAATGTTAAGAGGCAGGAAGCGCCAGCCTGTCCACGGTTGTTCGCTTATATTAAAGTGCACAAGTCGCCTATTAAATACAGGCCAATAGTTGAAAAAGGCTAGTGCCGACAAATAGCTTAGAAAAGGCAATAGCAGATTGGTGTAATAAAATTTTGGGTCAGACCAATAGATTGACTAAAATACCGACATCAGTGTTAAATAAAGTGAAAGATTTGCATGCTACTGACATTAAAATAATGACCACGTATGATTTTGAGGCGCTATACCCCTCTTTGCGGTTAGAACCAATATGTCTGCACTTATACCGTTTCCTATTGGAGAATGTACCGCAAGAACAACCAGATACGAAGCTCCTGAGAGAGATTGCATATTTAATATGCTACAATTCCTATTTCAGTTTTAGAGGAAGGATCTTTAAACAAATACAAGGGGTACCAATAGGCAGCCCGATTGTGGGTATGTTAGCAGAAATTGTACTAAGAGTGGTAGAAGAGCAAAAACTTAATAAATTCCAGCCAAGTATGTTGTTATATATGAGATATATTGACAACATATTAGTAATATGGAAAGATAAGCAATATGTAGATGAGATAGAAGAATTCACAATGGAAGAATACGGCTTTAAACTACTGAAAGAGCAAATATGAAGATAGTACAGGTAGGCCTCGATTAGTGCAAATAATTGGTTCCACGAATTTCTTGTACTATTCACGACATCAGTGTTAAATAAAGTGAAAGATTTTCATGCTACTGACATTAAAATAATGACCACATATGATTTCAAGGAGCTATACCCCTCTTTGCAGTTAGAACCAGTATGTCTGCACTTATATTGTTTCCTATTGGAGAATGTACCACAAGAACAACCAGATACGAAGTTCCTTACAGAGATTGCATATTTAATATGCTACAATTCCTATTTCAGTTTTAGAGGAAGGATCTTTAAACAAATACGAGGGGCAGCCCAATTGCGGGTATGTTAGCAAAAATTTACTAACAAGGAGACTCCACGGGTCGTGACTCATCGATTTTGATGAAAAAATTTGTGCGTGCAGATCTCCACTAATAAAGGTAATTGGGCCAGCCATTCGACGCAATACTCAAGCAAACTCCAGAAAAAAATAGTAAAGTTTGACAAAACCAATTCTTGCTTATATACGTGCCCTTTTAAAATACTACACGATGTAGCCGTAGCCTATTCGGTAAGATGCAAGCTTCGTATCCCTATGGTCGTGGGTTCGAGGCGCGATCATGATGTAGCCATAGCCTACTCAGTAAGATGCACGCTTCGTATCCCTATGGTCGTGGGTTCGAGGCGCGATGGTTTTTGTTGTTTTTATTTCTTCAAATTTTCTTTTTTTATTTTGTTGTAAATTTAAGGGTATGCTTTAATATTTATTTATTTTCGAAAATAAATTTTTAAAAATATTTTTATCATGGCTAAAAGCTTCAAATTTGTTGCAGTCATTTCTGTTATTAACGTAATATTATTCAACGCACTTTTTAAAGAATAAGTTACATTCAATGATAAATTCAGCTAATAAATAGTGCATTTATTTTTACTTGTTAGCATTAAAAACCGATTGCATTATATAGAGAGAACAATTATAATTTCAAAATGCAAAAACTTTATTTTTAACTTTACAGATACATTTATGAAAAAGTTTAAAGCATAAATAAAGTTTTTGTATTTTGAAATTATAATTGTTCTCTCTATATAATGCAATCGGTTTTTAATGCTAACAAGTAAAAATAAATGCACTGTTTATTAGCTGAATTTATCATAGAATGTAACTCATTCTTTAAAAAGTGCCTTGAATAATATTACGTTGATAACAGAAATGACTGCAACAAATTTGAAGCTTTTAGCCATGATAAAAATATTTTTAAAAATTTATTTTCGAAAATAAATAAATATTAAAGCATACCCATAAATTTACAACAAAATAAAAAAAGAAAATTT